>UZAF01018056.1:3873-28801 GCA_900617895.1 Haemonchus placei | reverse complement strand
CCCCCCCCCCCCCCAACTACATTTTCTCCGATGTCTCTGGCTTCTCAGCCCATCTCAACAGGAGAACAATCGCATGGATAAAAAACAGCTCGCGTACGGTGCTGGTGAATATTAAATGGTGTACGGTTCCTTAGAATGCCAATTTGGTCAAGATTTTGACGATATCTTTGGGGAGTATACTCACCTGTATACGCATGAATCAGCATCAATAGCTGTCGCGATGTCGTGGTTTACCATCGACTTTGCTGTTTGGCGCCCTTGAAAATTTGGAGTAAGGTTGCACGGGCAGATTAGGAAGGGCTTCGAAACTAAATACTTGGCACAAGTCCCGATGGGCTTTGGCAGGGGTAACGGAACTTCTCCCGATTGCGGCATTCTGGCCTGCGGAATGCGACAAATGTCACTGCAACTACCGTACTCCCCCGCCTCCCGCCAATCGATAGGACACAAAATTTTTCGTTGATTGCCTTTCTTTTTTATTTGACTTGATCGTTTTTTTTCTATTTCTTTTTCATTTTTATGTTTATTAGACTTGATTAATTAGAATGACNTCGCAATCCTGCGATACGCGGCGGGTGCGGCGTGCGCGACGCCGTCTTCAGGGAGAAGTTCCCGGAAACCTTTGGCAGTGGATCGGCCGGATTCGAAGCCGTGTATAAGTACGTGGCGAATATAGGAGGACAGTTCGGTCATTGTAGAGGTAAATAAGCAAGGTAAAGTGAGACGGATATGTTATGCGCGTACGTAGTGGTACGTAGTGCTTTTCAAATAGAATTTTCCTGGAAACTTCCGGAACAGTTTAGAAAAAAATCTGGACACTTGCGAAATCCTCAGCATACGCTATAGATGGGGTAACCAGAGAAATTCAGTTCGTCGAGCCTTGTTTGAATGGGGTGATGAGGTTGATTTGACTCCGAAAATTTTTGAATTGGGCTCGGAACCATTTGTACGGGCTAATACACGGTGGTAGGTGAATAACAGAAATACGTAGTAAAGGGAGCAGCTGGAGATAGTGTGACGGCTGAAACACGGGGTATGATCTGTGGCCTCACCACCTCCTCCTATCAGGATGAGTTATAGGATAGATAACAACGACAAGTGCACAATGAGTAGGAATTCTCGACATATTACTTGAGGCGAATATTACTTATTCAATTTGAGAAATGTTCTAAAAAAAGAAATTCAGAGATTGTATTAGCAAGGGCAAGTGTAGAGGAGAGAAGGTGTGGTTGATTACAATCAAATCGGAATGGCATCCCGGTTCCATTCCCAATAGCAGAGATGTTGAAATGGGATCCTCCTATACACAATCATTGCAAGTTCCCTGCTACGTCTAAGTTTTCGTAAGCGCGGTAGCTTTTGTCGTTACAACTTATGTCACATGAAAATGATATCAAGGTGGGTTTGCTAAAGCACAAGTCGACCCATGAAGAGGAAACGGATTGCCTTACTCTTCGCGAAATTCAGGAAACTGGTCCCACACACCGCAAAGTCATTGAATAAAGGGAGTGGACTTAAAAACAACATTATACAATCGTCACGCAACTAAGGTACTTGCTAGGTGTACAGCAGCTAAGTGTTGGACTGAATGTTTTTTACACGAAAGGAAAACCAGTAAAAGAGGGAGGGTGCTTCACTTTGCGCTCAAACTTACTGTTAGCCAACCTGTTCAGAGCCTACTATGAACGTTCAAAACTTGGAAAAAGTAAAGCTGATAGGAAGTATTGGGCTGTGACTAGATGCGCCATGTATCAGACTGCTAGTCAAATTGATAAAGATATTTGAAACACAAGAATTAATAATGAGGGCCAATCCCAGACATGACATTTGTCCCACTATCGGTTGCTTGGTGCTTGGTGCTTCGAAAAATCTTCAATGTTATAGTGTCTGGCCCTATCTTGTTTTTGATGCTTACCTGGGTCTAAACTTCCGTAGAGCTGCGGGGAAGTTCTGTATGATCTCCTGATATTGTTTACACCCGTTCATTTTTTAAGAAAAACGTTTTTAGACTTGGAAAACTCATATACATTTAGACCTCGTAAAGTTCAAGGAAACAAATTTATCATATGGCAATCATGCCAAGAATCATAGAAAGTCGTGCATAGAAAGGGGGCCTGTAGTATGACGGGTGATCAAAAATACGCTTGTCGCTCTCCCATTGTAAAAAAAAGTCTTGACTTTAATAAAAAAGTTGAAAAATATAGAGGGACTTGACTTCGAATGAGGCGAGAACCAGTTAAGTCAGTGCTGTACAATGAGAATATGTCAAAGAAATGTCAAGAGAAAGCTGGGCATAAGTTGCAAGGAAACTCTGATGGTTTCGAGCTCAGCGCGAGTTAAACGACCGTGTTGTAAAGTATTCGATCAAAGGCTCAAGTTCAATGCCTGTCGAGCCCATGTCATACGGAAATATCGGCATTTTGCTAGAATCATAGCGAAATGCTCGGTGAGACTCCAAGTTACCTACCTTTTTGTGCAGGAGTCACTTTCACGACTGCAGTACTTACTAATTCTATTTTCTTTTTTGGACTAATCACAAGAATACTTTTGAAATCCCTTTGTTGTTCTGACCTAGACAACTGAATGGGATAGGTTGAAGGAGCCAAGACATAAGAGCTGTAAGAGAGAAAGAAAGTGGCAAGGAAGCCGCAGCAACTTACGCCCTTTTGCCATAAAGACCGAGAACGTCAATGTAATAAGGATAGGAAAAAAGGGTCGAAAAAGGTTTATAACTGCAAAATCTTGGCCTTATTGGTCCTAGTAATGCGCTTGGTTAAATATTCGTTTCAATAATTTTGACGGTCGGGACTGGGCCAGTATTAAAAGGCACACTGCCACACCCATATGTTCAGAAATCGGACCACGGGTCGATATTCGCCCTGGCTAATCAGGCCCTACATCGGTATGGGTTAATGGAAGCCAGATTGGTGAGGAAGTTTAAAAGCGCTAACTTGTACGTCGGCCGGCCACCGCAGGTCATTCTAAAGACCTCATAGGCATAAAACATGGCACTACGATTTCAAACGAAGTCCAATGCGAGGCTTATACCACAATATATTTTTCCTGAGTTTCGGAGAGTTATGAAAAGCAGTGAAGACTGATTTGGAAGATTTTCTTGAAACCCCCAAAATTACGTTCACTTTTGAAATCTCATTTTAGTATTAGTTATTTTTAGAAGTTTTTGGAAGTTTTTCTCCAACTTTTCAAAAAGAATCATGAACCACTCACGAAAAAGCATTATAATACATGTGGTCTAATCGTGAGAAAATTAGCGGAAATCAGAATTTTGGTGTAAGTCGTCGTCAAAAAAGCGATTATCCCATGAATTTTAAAAAGCTCTCTTTTTGATGGATATAGGAAACAAAAGAAACAAATTAGGAGGGGTGGAGGTGATGCAGCGGCAAGTGGCACCCAATCATTCACAGTGGTCCCGGATCGGCACTTGCTCTGGCTGTGTAGACCTCCCATCTCTCCGATGTCGGTAAACTGGGGACAGATTCGCCTGGCAATGAGAAGATAAAAGCACAGACATGCAATTCGCTGGCCACCTCTAGAGTCTTGCATAGGCCATATACGCATTCAAACCGCCAGTGCGATTCTGTAGCGGAGTCGAATGCGGGGCGCATCCAGAAATGAACCAATTCACGAACCAAAAATGTTTTCGTTTTTCCAATGGATAACACAGTGGATTCAAGTTTCAAATATCATTAGTCATCAGGTTTGGCTGCTTCCTACGAACAGTAGGTACATCGAAATCAGAAAGCCCACGACTGTACTGCAATATCACTGGATTGACACCTCATAGACCATAGAGTGGCCTTTAGTCAGGTGTCCTTTAATGAAGGTCATCAACGCGCTAATAAGAGCTCTGGCATCAATTAGCTCATGGAAATACTAAGCGGTGTAATGGGTTGTCATTAATCGAGCAGTACTATATAATTATGTTTTATGATGACATCTCGAAAGGTTGCTGTTGAAGTAGTGGCCAGTATCTTTAGCGCGAGAATAGGGCAAGCACAGGAGGAATGAAGTCCCTCCTTGGCCTCTTCTTGTCAGAATAGTTAAATGTCACCGTTGAAAAGTACACCGAAGACAGAAAAGTTTGTTGATTCCGGCTGACTTTGCTGGCACAATACGATCCTCCTCGGTTCATCATTCTCGGCAGTCCTCCAGAATGGATCAGCCCTTGCCGAACAATGGTCAATGCATGGAGCCCTTCTGGAGAAACTTCCATATCCGTAAGTAGGACCATAATTCGGAAGAAATCGTTGGAATAGCATAAATATTGTTCAAAATGCAGACCGTCTGAACAACTATGCAACAGATCAAGCATCAGACTATCGTGAGAATCAGTACAGATGATCTCTAGAGATGGCCTATCCAACGACACGCTTTGCAATCTTTCGGCGCATCCGCATAGGTTCCGATCGCTTGTAAACCATTCTCGCCGGGGTTTATGACTGTCACCACAATCTTAGCCAGTTATATTTGTAGAAGACAAATTTCCCCCACACACGTTCACTGGTAGTGGTTTTAGGAATGCGTCTGGTTGAAGCAGTGAAGAACTGTTCGTAGTTAGCTCGTGAAAGGCGTTGCGCTCTATAATTTCGATAGCTCAAGGTGTTGGAATCATCTTCAAGCTATAAAGAGACAAAACCCTTGCTCACGACTGAAACAATCGTTTTGTTTTTGAACTACGACTTACTAATTTCTATCAGAAACTACGATTGTCGTGGGCGCGCACTTGGTCTACGAGTTGATTCAGAATATGGAGTGGTGTGTAAGGCAGGCACTACATTTTGAGGAGTTCCTACTGCCGAAATTCTGAGAGGCCAGGAATTCTATCAAAAGTCATTCCTCAAATCACTACATTCCTTTGTTATTCAGGACGCCATTTTTCGCTAAGCCATCTCTGCTTGCCAAAGAAAAAACCGATTTTCAAGTTACGACTGTAAACGCAAGGTTTTCTAGCAATAGAATAGTGAAATGATTATTATCCAGTCTTTGTTACCATTCGCATTGGAAACGCTCACATTCGCTCGAGTGAAGTGGGACGTTCGTTGCTTCATCTTGATTTTTCATAACCAGCAAAAGGTTTATGAGGCAAAGGTGGGGATGGACCACGACTTTTGAGGTTATATCTCCAGGGATTTTATATGGAAGTAGGACAGGGCAGGAGAGTAAGAGAACCCAGTTAAGTTTACGACAAGCCCACCAATTTTCCCTCTTTCTGAGCATTGATAGTAGTAAAATGTTGGGAATAGACAGGAGAGAATGCACTAACCTATAACAGATCCTAAAAACTATCAGGAAAATAAATCAGCAAAACATTCCCTATTCCGTAGCCTATACTATAGTCTGTAAGGCCAATCAATAATGAAGTCGAAGCTTATCCTTTTCAAGTATCAAACAAACGGCCACTAGCGTAGAAAAGTTTGGTTGATTCGAATTGACCTCTATTTTATAGCTCACCGAAAGACCCCTAGCTCGCTGCACCCCTTATCCTATATTTCATGTTCAAGGGGTTACCTAGGACTAACGTTATAGAATTCAAGAGGGGAACGTTTGTTCTGCGAGAGCGATTGGCTCTGAACTCATCCTGATTCGATACTCAAGTCTGACTAGGGGTACGAGATCAATGGGTTTGAAATCGATCGGTTTCTTCGGGTGCGCCATGTAATAGACTACCACATATACCCATTGAAGGATTTTATGGGTACGTTATATAGGCAGTGACTTGAAGAACATGACAGAATTCGCTAAATCCAACCTATTCAGAGGTCCTGTGGTAGTATGAAAGGCAAAGAGAGAGCTTCTATGACTACCGTTAGATCACCCGCAAAAAAAAAAGAGGTCCTGGTAAGTGGACTCGACCCTTTAAAGTCCCAGAACACCTCTGATAGCCTTCTTTTTCCAGCAAAAATCGCTTGTCACTTCAGATTCTTCCAAATCAAACAGAAATGAATTTATTCTCCCCGTAACTAAGACAAAAACTTCGTAAAAAAGAATCACAAAAAGAAGTAATACACAGTGTTAATGTAATCATTTAAGCAGGTTTGCTACCTGTATTGTATAATCAACTGCTAAGGTAGAATCAAAACAAAGCTCGATAGACAATGATCAGAAAGAAAAAGACAGCCAGAGAAAGTGTCGGAGTTCAGGAGATCTTGGTAGAACTGGCCAGTCGGGCAAGTTGGTGGCATATGAGCTATGTAGTTGCATTGTCTAATGTGATTATCATGGGTGCTTTCCGGGCATGGACTCCTCAAAGACCCCAAAAATGGTCATTCAAATCTAGGAATTTAAACGAATTCTCTTGGGTTAGGCTCCTTTCCACAGCCGATACTAACGTATCTGTGGAAACTACCCGAAAAAGCTACACACTTTTGTTTCTTGATGCTCGTATCCCATCGAGTAGGGTTATACTATTCATCATCTGGAGAACGTCGTCTTTTTTGCAGGGCCTCTCTTACACTTCCTACTGTAACTCTTCTAAGCTTCATACGATATGGGTTTGAAGATGCAATTTAGGGTGGTGAAATCACCCTCGATTATACTATTCAATCATTATCCTAGATTTTTCTCTAAATTCAATAGAAGCTGCCTCAAAATTTGCGGTTAAGGCTCGATTTGTTGGATTGGCCAATAAATTGAGACATTTCATGTCATGTTTTATCTTACACTATTTGTGCATAACATGCCAGAGTGCATGAACGATTTCAAAGGCTCCCTCGGTCATACAGAACTATCATAACTGCTCTTTCTTATAATCTAGTTGTTCACGATTTACAGGGTCCAAAAATGGAATATCCCCGAGTTGATTTACCCTGTCTTCTGACGACAATTGATTTGCTCGGCCTTCTAGTGATTTGTTCGGCTACCGCCCTTCTTCTTAAATGCTTTGAGACGTCTATATCGAATTTTGTTGGTCGTGATCTTCACTAAAATCATAGTCCTCCTTTCCCCTCTGAGACCCTCTCCATTCTTGTAGCAATGGTCCTGTTTTATTTGGTAGCTCATGGATTTTCATAAGAAGGGATAAACAGCAGAGATAAAAAATTGTTGATTTTTGCTCCCTGTATGTTCCATTTATGGGCCTAAAATTTACAAATGGTGAAGCTGTAGGAATGAACAGTTCAAATACATCCGTAAGGCGAAATGAGTTTCTTTAAATGTTGTATATTTTGATAATAATGCACAAATAATCATAGAATAAAATCAAAAATGGCAATCCTACAAGCTTATTGACCAACTTAATAAGTTTAACTCATCGTTACCTAACCACTTCTGTCAAAGGCGACAGATCTAATCAGCTTGCCACAGAAACTGCCCCTAGAATTGGCCAGTTCTATCATTAATGTTAATGTTTGATGGAAGAAAGTTGTAGCAGAAAAGTCGATGATGGTTACAGTAGCGGATTAGACAACAGTGGTTCGATTAGCTTTTTGAAAAAGTTGGTATCGACGGAAAACGGTTGGCGGTGGCATATCGAACGATTTGACGGAGATGTCGTGCTGTTGGAGTAGACGAAGTTGCTTGGCTACCAGCTGCAATCAATTGAGGTAAAGGGTCCGGCTCAATTTGTAAAATGGGGTCCAGGTAGGACCCTGGTCCCTTATCCTTCAATGTCTATCGTTGTCCTCTCTGTCCCTTTAACTTTTGCCGGTTCATCTGATTATTTTAATGTTGTCCCCACCACTGATTCTTCTTTGTTTTCGATTTTTATCTCTCCAACTGCTTCTCAGTTATC
The DNA here is from genome assembly GCA_900617895.1 of Haemonchus placei. Classification (NCBI taxonomy): domain Eukaryota; kingdom Metazoa; phylum Nematoda; class Chromadorea; order Rhabditida; family Trichostrongylidae; genus Haemonchus; species Haemonchus placei. The sequence continues at coordinate 21,051 of UZAF01018056.1, read as the reverse complement.
ATGATCTTGCCCATGTTTCTGGCATTTTGTCTAGCATAACCATATATTNGACCCTGGTCCTTTATCCTTCAATGTCTATCCTTGTCCTCTCTGTCCCTTTAACTTTTGCCGGTTCATCTGATTATTTTAATGTTGTCCCCACTACTAATTCTTCTTTGTTTTTCGATTTTTATCTCTCCAACTGCTTCTCAGTTATCTTGATCTTGCCCATGTTTCTGGCATTTTGTCTAGCATAACCATATATTTTCATGCCAGCAGAAGCAGCAGAATGCCATGGTTACAACTGATACAATTGATGATGGTGACCAGATCAAAACGTACCAAGTTCTCTCAAATTCTACTTACCATTGAGCACGGCTCTCCTTTTTTGTAGCCAGCCCATAGCTTGCGTAGTTTGACCTGAAATCAGTGGTTTTATTTCTGAAGGAAACAACTGCTCTTTTGTTATTCAGCGGCAGCTTTTTTTAGGATGCTGGGTCTTATTTCCAGATTTTAATTTGATGTATTGCTACGGGTCTGATAGAAAGAACTCCAGGAGCTGAATGGCTTGCCAACAATGATTCCAACCAATGATAATCAATCATCTTGCAGGAATTACTGACTATAAAAAGTTCTGTCTGTGAAAAGAATCTGCATGTGCTCTCAGTTCACTCTCCATTCAACAAGAACATTTTTAAGTGACGTCTTCTCTAGCGCCACTTGGCGTTGATCGATTGGTTTTACTTGTTTAGCATTACAATTTATGATTGAAACCATAGAACGATTACAGCCAGGTGGCCTAGGAGAGCGCATGAATTGAATAAATTGGAAAATAGGAAAAAATAAAACATCTTCGGAAAGACAAAAGCCATTCGAGGAACCATTCGATCAAGCACTATTCCCATTACAGAGAAAGTTTGAAGGGGGCGTAAACTACTGATACGAAGTCAGTAATTGATAGACCCTCTATCCTTCAAGTCATCTAATTGCGCAGGCCCAGCTGGAAGAATACGGTTCAAATAGGGTGAACCTCGAGTCAACCTGCTTCAGTGGCCTTCAAAGGGCTGATCACATGGATCAAGCCTCTCCAGAGGCCATTCAGGACCGAGCGCGTCGCTGAGCCCTTCCCGATCATCAATATGATTACTGAATAAACCCCCTGACTCCGCCCCATTGAGCAGAACTACTCGTGAGTTGAATGCGAAGGTCAAAGCGCTGCATAGTGCTGCAAAGGATGCCAACTCTGTAGTATCGCCACACACTTCCCGCCTGTTAATTCAAGGGGGCTAAGTTCCTCCTAGGTTCGCCGGTTTTGCCGCAATGTCGGGTTCATGTGATAATATCGTTACCGTCACCTCTAAACACATGTTTCTATGACATCCTACCCCATGATATTCCCGACTTTTGCACGCTACCCAGGTGTTCCTCAATCCTAATGCGAATAGGTCTCCCTGTTTTCTCGATATACTCCTTTTCACATTGAAAGCGCGTATCAAATACACAACACAGACGTTATGCAGTCTCACCCTATACCGGATGGGCATATGACACAAGGCATTGTGCACAGACGACGACAGGCGATTCCAGACTAGTCGTTTCTTAAAGTGGAGGGGGAATATCCACAACTTTCACCATCTCTTGAACACCTGAAGCACTTGATCCGCATGATATAAATGAGAATCCGCTTCATATAAGTGAGAAATGAAATGGAATTTGGTTTCCACATCCGCGTGACGATCCGCCGGACGATCCGCGTGACGATTCCGTGCGAGACGGGTGTTGGGAACGATTTTGGGTAATCGATTCGCCGCACGCGGCTGTCGCGGACCACTCATTCGCCGTTATTGCAGCTCTAGCGTTCTTCATACTGCTCATTCGATATGCGATCATTATTGTATGCATAATTCTACTATTAGTACTTTTGTTCTTGTGTTTCTTACCTACGGCTGCATCTTGTTACATTCCTTCGCGCGCGACGCCCCTCTCACCGCGACGCGATGATTTCGTTCCTAACGCACCACACCCCGATTCCGTGCTACCATCCTTTCTGTGTCTGAATGGCTGCTTTCGTAGTCCGCCGGCCGGCCTATGGGAACCCTGATGTTTCGGAACCATTTACCTGAGCTATGCGGAGTAATCCCTGTACTCTGTTTTCTCTTCGCCTCTTGAGGAAATTTCGAAGGCGGTGTAGAGCACGCTCATCATGATGGCCTAGGCATTGAAAAAAAGCGAGCGAATTGTTTGTCGGCTCCTTCCCACTAAGCTTTTTTCAAGTGCACCGCTTGCCTTTGTAGATAGAAAAAAGTGAAAAAAAAGTGCAAGAGGAAACCTAATTACAGTTGTCCCTTTTTCATCCTTACAGAAACCGTAGGTGTTCTTGCAGCTCATAATAAACGACAATGGAGTCAAGCTAGAGGCACAATTCGAATTGTTCTTAACTAATATCAAACAGCTGTAGTTCCTTCAGTCAATATGCACTATACTCTTGCTGCACCATGCGCTCGACACAGATTTACGGCCGACTGAACTTTCAGTTCTGGAAAATGAGCCTAACCGGAATGGTGGTCCACTTTCTACTCGAATTCCCACGACAAGAGGTAGTAGTTTCGCGGCGATTGCCGTATCCTCCCAATGGAAATTCAAATCTTTTCTATCATAGCGTACGATTGTAAATGATTCAACTGAACCACCTCCTCCGAAGATGGAGTTATTGATAGTTCTGGGGAATGATTAGTATTGGACAGGTGAGCCGGAACCATGATAGAAAGCTGGCTCACAATGTTAACAAGGAACCACGAGATTCGGTCAACTGGTCTTCCTACACAATTGATAAAAGGGCGAATCCTGCAGGTGTCCACTGACAGCGACCTTAGATCGTCGGTTTAAAGTTCAGCATAGGGGAGACATCAAGAGGTCTCATTTGCCACTGAGAGTCGACTGTGGAGGCATCGGATCTATCCTGTTCAACGGTTTAGCCTGGTGAGTAAAGCTTTCATGAAGGGGTGAGCTCTCCGATGATCCCCACTTGTCGTTTTGCTGGAGGGATCAAAACTGTTGGATATTATAAATCTCGAATTGCATTTAGGCCTATGAAGAAATTGATTACGCCGAAACGTCAGGCCATCTATCTAATAGAGAATCACGCCTGAAAATTTCGAACGGCAGAAGAATTTCGCCTACGCAATGAAAATGGAAATTTATTGGTTGTCTGTAGTATCTACGATTCGGAGAAATACCCATTGCGTAGTGAAAAATAGAATAAATGTTCAGTTCGGTACCGAAGAACACCAAGGTAGTGACTTGGAAAAATACTTCATGAATCATACCTGCAGATCCCACTCGAGCCGGTCTATGAAATGGGGGAGCGAGCATTGCAGAGCCTTTGGACGTAAAGTTTTCCACAACGAAGGAGGAAGATTCAGCAATATCAAACTGAAAACAGAACCGCTTTGTTGAAGACCATTGTTTCCACAGGATGATACCGTGTCCGCCTTTGTTGCTGGTAACAATCGCCGTTTGGATCGCGCTCCTCCCAAATGTCCAGGATCTTTTTACGTAACCGATCAGGCAAAGAGTATATCACTTCTGGCGGCTAAAAATAATCTCATCTTCGAGATAACGCTCGGCTATGATCAGAGATTGGTGAACAACAAAATCAGTATTTCTTCGCCAAGCAATCACAGAAAACAACATCGCGAATTTGGTACTTGGGATTTAAGTGAATTGATAGCTGAACGCGAAACAATTTCATCTTTAATCTGCCGGGTAAAGGGTTCAAGGAAAGGCTTCGACTAGAGAAACCAATGAAGTATGTTATGAGAAGAGTACTGACAAGAGAAGGATCCTAGGAAGAAGTGAGTACTCAAAATGAGGTCCATGTGGCTAGTCGCATTTCCGGAAGCGAATTTCGAATTTTCTAATCACGCCAAAAGATTCCTTGTATAGAGGCGCTTAACATAAAAGAATACAAAATACATGAAGCTAACCTTTCTCATGGCATGAAACAGGTAAGCGTGACGCTTCATATGCCGGAGACCACGGATCGGTTTTTTCGTTCGGGGGGAGGAGGGGGAGTGGGATGGTAGGGTAGGAAAGGGGATACCGGCCGATTGCTAGACCCTTGCCACTGTAGCCTTTTAGGGATAAAAACCGTTGGATGTGCATTTTTTCACAGTGAAAATGGAGTGTGAGAAATCAAAGAAAGTGTGGCGATATTGTAGGCCTTGAGTGGAAATGAATCATCTGAAGCACCAAGATGTCGCTGAAGGCTGTTAAATTGCCGGGCAAATGCTTTGGGGTACACTAAGAAAAAATGAAAAAAAATCCAAAATGAAAACACAGCCTAATAGTATCATTGGCATGGTTTTCTTGGCAGTATAAGTCTCATTCCAAATGGCCATTTTGACTTCGATTCTCCCCTCTTTAAAAAAGGTCAGAGGTCAAGTTTTCGCCTTCCGGTAACGGGTAAGCTCAATCGAGTGGCAGAGTTCAAAATTCGTTTGAGCTGAGTGAGTGCTTTACCTAGTATGATCGCTTAGGACAGTTCCTTCGTAGGTGTAATCCGGAAGCTGTCCAGTGATCACCTGAGTTACAGCTTCGAGCATATCAGCTTATAATCGAAGTTATATTCCAATGAGTTCTTGGACTTATGTTTTCATCGTTTTTGTTTAGATGCCTACTGAGCCAATCAATACACAGGTCAATGCTCACATCCTCCAAGACTATTTTAGCGTGAAATTGTTGACTCTAGAAAGATGGGTTGTTTGCTTGGTCCAGCTGTTACCAACCGAGATATTGAGTATGTCTTCATGAATGTGGTAACACGCTTCGCTATGCAAAACTAAAAATAATGGTTTTGAATTTGGATTTACTGAAGGTACAACTCTTCTTTCAATTACACAATGCTAACTAATAACTGGACCTTTTGCTCGGATCCCGGTGATCCCGCCAGGAAGGCACCGTATGCCGGCAGCTCGACAACGTCGCAATAGCTTCTTCAACCTCGCTCCTTCTTATTCGTGTCTGATCGTCCTGCATCTATGGTCCGTGAGAACGGACGTGGTAGGCCTAAGCTGCCCCAGTCTTCCTTGCGAGCTCCTACGGGCTGGTACTGCCGCCCACAGTACGGGGATTGCTAGCCCAGCGCAGAACTTCCTGGACGCCTGGCGCACGGTCTCACCATGGCCTACGATCCTACCCTGAGCTCACGGGATGGCTGCCATATATATTGCTATTACCACACTTAACGTACAAAAAGCACACGTTATAAATTATACTGTCTAATGATAAACTACGCATAGAAAGAAGAATTCAAATGCAAAGCGAGTAAGTATAAATGTTACGATACAAAAAGTATTATGAGAAAAGGCATGAAAAATTACACAAAAATACAAACCACACTTAACTTACGGACTGGGTACGATTTTGTTTAATCCTCATCCAGCGCCATCCAAGTCATCCCAACCTCTTTCTGGCATTGCTGCTCCAAGGTCCTTCCATGGCTGCGGTTCCTGATGTTTCCTGCTTGCGACAAACTTAGCAGCAGTGGCGCCACTGGTAGATGGCAACAGTGTGGTGCACGGGAACCATGGGGCTAAGTCGATAGCGTTGACGTCGATTTGCTACAAAAGACGACGAAGGGCAGGTGGCTGCTACGATGACGACGAACGATGATGCAATCATCGCTTAGCGGCTAGAGTACACTGCCACGTGGCGACACTAGCTCTCTGCAGCGTACTGTGCCTTCCCCGGCGGGACTACGGTAGCGCCACGCCAGACCGACCTTTAAGGCATCCGAACGGCGCGACACTACTAATACTCCTAGTGAATACGGTCCTATTGCAGTTATCTCATACTGATTCATCCTCAGCCGATTTTTCAATGTGGCTACCTCATTTCCTATCTTAAAAGTTGTTTTTGTCAATATTGATGTCATTTTCGGAGGTATTCTTTTTGTTCAGTTACCCATGTTCGAGGCAAAGAAAGCCCGCTTGGCACAAGTAGCGAAAAAATGGGGAAAGAAGCCACCGGGCCTCTTCATAACTTGAAGTGAATATACCTTGCAGACTTTCGATCGTTTGTCTATGATGATCCGTTTTGGGGGAGTCATCTGTAGCATGATATCCCTGAAAAGGATAAAATTAGAGGACTTTCTATGCGGATCGTGAAGTACAAGTTCTGGGGGTTATTTACTTGGATGCTCTAATTTGCACAAGGCAGTCGTCTCGGTCATTCCAATGACGCCGTCCGTTGACGTTGAGACTTCGGCAAGGTATTCCAGTGGTCGGCGAATCGAACGCTCGCCATTCATAAATGGGCTTTTGCTTAACGAGAGAATTCTATTACTTCGCCGATTCACCGAGCTTCTNTCTATGATGATCCGTTTTGGGGGAGTCATCTGTAGCATGATATCCCTGAAAAGGATAAAATTAGAGGACTTTCTATGCGGATCGTGAAGTACAAGTTCTGGGGGTTATTTACTTGGATGCTCTGATTTGTATAAGGCAGTCGTCTCGGTCATTCCAATGACGCCGACCGTTGACGTTGAGACTTCGGCAAGGTATTCCAGTGGTCGGCGAATCGAACGCTCGCCATTCATAAATGGGCTTTTGCTTAACGAGAGAATTCTATTACTTCGCCGATTCACCGAGCTTCTGTTCATGGATTTTTTTCAAGTCGTTTGAGCATTTTTCTGTTCAGAGGATTTAAACCAGCAGTTTTCCTGTTGGAGATAGCGATCGCTCTCGATTTATTGAGCCGGGAGGAATTGCTATTCTCAAAATTAAAAAACACCAGATCGTTTTTTTTTACCACAGTTTCGTGTTGACCGGATTACTAACGAAAGAATTATTACGCTAAAAAAGATATGCTTTTTCGTAGGCACGGAGTCCGAAGATGGTCATATTTGGGGCATTTTCAAAAGAATTGCTTTTTAGCTTTTTATAAAAGATTCGTCGAAACCACGTTAAGTGTGATGACTAGGCATTTCAAAGGCACAGTTCACGATAAATCTGGGTAATCCAGATTATAATGAAAAATGGAAGACAAGATCGAATAAGTGTGATGAAGGCAAAGGAACTGCGTGGATCGGTGTTTCCAAAGTGAAAAAAGGCTTCGAAAAATTGTTGAAAAGGGGGTTAGACGAGAACGAGACCAGAAAAATGAAGAGGAATGGAGCGTTCGGACGAGCTATTCAATGTGGGTCATTGCGTACGTGTGAGTCCATTGTGAGTTATTGGTGTAGATAATTTACTACGGTAAGCAGAAATTCATTTACTTATTAGAACAAGTAAACAAAAAACCCGAGTAACAGCAAAAATAGCTCACCTTTTTCAGCCTCTTGGAGTAGGAAATTCAAAAAGGGATCGCGGCAGCAAAAAGAATAACAGAGGAAAAAAGAATTGGAGAAAAACATTGCCTCATCACTTGGCGATCGTCCTAGAACGAATAATCTGTATCGCCTCGACACTCGTCTGATGTAACATTGATCGAGGGGAGGGAAGACCGCGCGAGCCGGGAACAGGGCTTCCGCTATGCCCCAAACGTCGAGTTTTTGGGCGCGAGAGGGCCCTTTCTATTACCCTTGGGGGCCACTGGGTATTAGGGAAGAACTAAGTGTCCATTTCTATCGTGAACCGTGCCTTTAAGTTGGGACCCTTCAAGCTTCCAATGGATCCAACGCGGGGGACGGAACATTCACCCAGAACTGAATGGACGCGGCAAATGGCACGGCGAGATTCGTGGCGTTTAGGACGACTTTGGCACCTATCATTGGGGCGCAAACTTAAAGTAGAGTACATCAATATGGTCAGATGATCGTACTAATCCACCCTACTTCAAATTTGGGGTCTAATGATAGGCGCTAAAGTCATTCAAATCGCCACGAATTCCGCCGCGCGATTCGCCGCATCCATCAAGTTCTGGGTGAGTGTACCCATACCCAATCCAACGCTCGAAGTGCTCTATCCCAACGCCAGTGCGGTTCAAAAAAATTTTGCCTGTCTAAGGGTTGCGAACGATCTCACATGTACACTCCTCCTCCCATCGATGCCGGACCCTTTTTTAAATACGTTTTTGAACTGTACTTGTATCAGCTCTACCCGATTCGCTTATTTTTGTAAAAAGTTGATTATCGGCTAGCAGGCCGAATGTTTTGCGTTTAACTTAGTATTCTTGTGTTGAAATTGATTCTTACGAATCTGTATAATGGAGAAGAAAAAAATTTACTAGAGATGTCTACCTTAGATATGCCACGGGCCCATATACTCACACCAAGTGTGTGGATGAGAGCGATAGAAAGGAACCGCATCTGAAAGGAACTCCAAGGTGAATTGAGTCGTGTAGTTGCGAGGAAGTATGAAGTGTCGACGAACTCAAAAAAATTCCATTTATCTGGAAAACAATTACTGCGGAAGGCAATTGCTCTAGACAGAATGACGGCGAAAATCGAATTGCAGTGATAAGAAACTGAAAATTTTGTTGTGGTTTCGGAAATGAAAATTTCAAGAAAAACTAGAAAAGTGAATGTCTAGGATGACCTTGAAACAATTTCAACATTTGCATGAGAGGAAGTCAAAAAGTGAAGAGACGTTTGCGAGAACAACTCTCTACTTTACTGACGGAAAACCTATAAACAGGCTATTTTTTTACGTAGTCACCTGGAATTCACGACACTTTCTCGAGTTCCAGCATGTTTTTTCATTCCCTCAGAGAAAAGCCTAACCATCGGACCCGTAACCAATTTTGTAGCGCAGATGAAAATTGTTCAAACCAGCTTTGCACTGTAAGGGAGATATACCAATCCGATCGTAACTTCATGCTTTGAAAGGACCCTTTCTATAACATGGTTACCGAGCATTATTTTATTATTTTATTATTTATTATTTTTTCTGCAAATCCATCAAGCTCGCTACAAAAATGATTTCCGTGATGTTTTCGCTTACTGTAGTCAGCTTTTTACGCAACTGCACACAACTGATACCCCTCGCAGGCCGCTTGGGTTGTCTTAGTAACGTATTTTACTCTTCAATTTTACTACAGTTTACATAGAACTGTTATATTTCCCTAATGCCATCAAGTTTCCCTCTTTCTCCTGCACCGGTGCACTATGGGAACCACCACTTCCATTACTTGGCACCTCAGAAATGTCGTAAACCTTGCCTTCAAGGGTCGCTACACTAGGGTAACAACTATAAACTGAAGAGTAGAACGACTCATTTTATAAGGTGGTACGATTACACTCAATGGATACTGGCACTGTTACCGGAATCTCAAAAAAAAAAAAGATCGCAGAAGTTTTTGATTTATTTTCAATTCAATTATTTTCTCTCGAAATTCCCCACATTCGTTGATAAAAAGATATTGTCATATATCGTTTGCTGAGTGTCTCAGACGAAGATGGACGAGCACTGCTTTTTCATATTCCCAATCAAATTCCGTCCACATTACGGTGATGGTTTGTGGCAAGGGACAATAAATAGCCTAAACTTTGATCATACCTGAAGTTGTAATATATTTCTGATGAAAAATTCTTTCGAACAATCCCAATCAAGACTAGTTTACATTGAACAAAGAACTGCAGCCACTAAAAATGATTAGACAGCCGCGATACATACATGGCTATCTACTGGGTCGATCATTACACAGCAATGGAGGTTGAAGGTATGAGCACCTTTTTTTGGATTGCGCCATGACTTTGAATCTCATTCAACCAATTCAAACCTATTTTAGACAACTACCAGTCAACCACTCCGGCTCTTCAGGACCGAGTCCTACTCAGTCTGCCGTTGCAGAGTTCTAAAGCATTTCCACCTGATTAGTACGAGATCCCGTTCCAAAGTGGACCACTTAAATGGCATTCGTGGAGTGTGAACACGGTAGATTTAAACAATTTAAGAGATCTTCCCAGAAAAATGGACCGAGCCTGTGGACTTCAAATAGTTCCGCTTTTATTACTATTTGTTCTGCACCCAATATTCGACTTTCACCCAGAATCGTTCATAGTATTGAATGCATATAAGGCCTATGCAAGTAGTTGCGGTGACCATCCGATGTATATACAAGTCATTTTGAACACTTTGTCCTCCCAGATGAGTCTGGTAGCTGTTGAGAAATAAAAGGCTCTATCGGTCCGTGGGAGTATCGATCCGTTTCAGAGCCTGTTACAATACCCTAAAAAAGGGCTCAATATATATGAATATGGTATTTGTGCACTTCAATGAAGAAATTGAGTCGTCTCTAGGGAGAGCTAAGCTCTCAGTCTGTACTGGTCCCTCCATTCTTGAAAAGCCTAAGTGGAAGAGAAAAGTGAAAAGGATGGCAGTGAAATGAGGTTAAGAAGAGCCCACTTCTAAACTTCAAGAGTAACCCTGTTCTTCGAGAGGCTTTATATGCCGTGTTAGTCGTGAGCGAAAAATAGCCCGAAAAATAGCAGTTGGGATGAATTAGTCAAACAACAACTTATCAATATCGGAACAATTTCAGATGGTCATTCAGAACTTAGCTACCGTTAATGGTAGGAAGAGAATGGAATGTTTGAAGAGTCGAAGACAGAACTGAGGGTAGTCGCAGTGGCACATTTCCCGAATAGATACCGATCGCATTTTTCGCGCACCGACAGGGCGCGCTATGTAAAAAGTCATGTTGTCAGTCAGTGCACCAACATTCCGAGAAAAAACCATCCATTCACTTGATTCATGAACCCAGGTAATGATGACCAGCCCTATTAAGGATGGTCTACAGATTTTCTCGGCGTTGAACTGAATTATTGGAGATCCTTCTAGATAAGCGCCATGAAATTGAGGATAAACAAGAGTATTATGACTTATAACCTCTTTATGTTTTCGGAGATAAGGCCCCTCAGAGCCATCTGCGCGGTGGCGCTGCTTTGAACGATCACAGAGTTCAATACTCTGCTCGACGGACTGATCAAAGCATTCAAAAAAAATGGTTTGCAATAGAAACAGCTAGAAAGTGACGCGGAGTTTCGAATTCTCCGAAAAATTATGAATCCGATGTGGATAAGAACTCCAACATGATTCTTCTAGGAACCCCAGAAATCCGCCATCGCTTAGTCTCGTCGAGAGATTCCCCTTTTCCCCCATTCGCCTAAGAAACAACTTTGCCTCCATTTTGGTTTCAATTTCTGACTGCATTCGTCTTCCATTTCAAACTGTGGTGGCATTGAATACGTGTGTTTGGCCTATACATGCAATGAGCCACCCCATGTATAAGTCAGTGTTTTTATCCTACCAGAAGAGTCTCGTACCAGTTAAGAAAACCCGGAGAGATGGGACGTTCGGTGGCTTAGATGGATGTCGATCCGAGATTCGAACCTGTGACCATGCGTGTGAGATAGTGCGCCACGTGCAACTGAATACATAACCTCCGCCTTCCTCTTTATGCTATAAATATCTAATTGGCCCTCTAAAGAGCTAAGAGCAAACCACGTCCTATTTGAGAGTATATTCTAGAAAGAAGAACTCTTTTTCGCCTTCTATGTTTATTTTCTTGCTAAAGCTGTTTAGAAGAAATGTCGTCCCTGACACATAGGAAGAGATTGTGTGGAGAAAAGAATTCAAGTTGTGGAAGTTTACAGATCAGTAACAACACAAAGAGACTACAAGGGTCCTGTGGAGGGCTTAACTGAAACGTCAAGGGTGTGAAATTTGCCTAAGATTAGATGAAATGTTCGAGGGCACTTTGTAGCAACAGCGCTTCGAAGAATGACAGCAAAAATGATTGTGTTGATGTATTTCTCACAAAAAAACCCAAGAGTCATTTTTACCGTGCGGGCGGGTAGCCGACTGTTGTTCCTTGCGTTAGATTTCTTTTGTAATTATGTCCAATATTCCATAAATCGGAATTTGACAGATGCAAAGCGAACTCAAACTGAACTGCGATTAACGAGGTTAGCGTAATAAGGACGAGCGTATTAAGCGATTAGGTTTTCCCGACCGAAAAAGAAACCAACCTATGGCGTCTTTAAAGGCCAATAATCACAAATCTCATGGCTGATAGAAAAGTAGAGAATCTTCTGTGTAGTCTTTTTAAGTCCGAGTGAATAATGTTTTTTCTAACACATCAAAGAGATCGCTTTGAGAAAGTTCATGCTTAGTGTCTTCCAAGGTGATATTTGGATCCTTCTGACCTGCAGCATTCCGCATGAAATTTGCTCAGCAGAGGACAATTTCCTTGACGGCTTATCCAGTGGCTGGTTCTTGGGAAATCTTAAAATTGAATCTAATAACATCCTGTTTGGGTTCAGCCTGAAGCCTTTAACCCACTCAACCCTGGTTAAGAGAACTGATACCATCCTCGGACAAAGTTCCAAAATTCTTGCCCCGAAACACTTGAGTACTCCAACAAATTTAAGGAGATCCATCGTCGGTGCAAGCCTTGTTAAGAAGTATCATATGATTGGTCTCTACCCACTCCTTCTTACACAGAATTCCAGTAATGATTACCTCAAGCGATGCTGAGAACAATGGCACTTTTAGAGGAACTAATTTCACATCTTGATGTCTTAGATTGGCTTCCTCTTTCAAGTCAGTAAGAATCAGAGCAGTTTATCCTCTTTTCCATGCTTATGAAGCCATAGCACTTTATCTTAGGGGAGCCCTTCATTCCCTCCTAATATCAAAGGTTTTTGCTCGCGGTTTTTTTTCCTTTCTTTCCTTTTGCTCGAAATCGACTTTCATCAGAAGTCGATAACTAGGTGCAATCATTCCGGAGATGGCAGTTACCTATGAAGAATCTTCTGAACCAAGCCTGATGTGCTTCCTCATCGAGAACTTCTTCTCCATCCGGAAGCTCTATGTCGCAGCAGTGTCGTACCTTTCGTCCGACTCTATAGAAGCTTTGGTGTGGCACGTAGTGGTCTCGCTTGGGAAGTACCGCAGGGGAAAGAGCGAGAGGACGCCATGTGACCATGCTTAACCACGAACTCTGGCATACGGCTATTGCCATCGTTTAGCATTTGCATCATCGTCGTCCCTTCGCAGTCGTCGGAGTCTGGTCCTGTTGTCACAATCCTTCACTCCAATCCCAGTCACAGCGTCAGTAGACTTCGGAACGGCTTGTTATTGTCTTCTGCTACTGGTGGCGATAGCGTCGAGGCCAGCTTCAATGTTTTAACGGACATTTGGGGTTCTGGCTAGCAGTCGATATGGTTGGACCTGGATGAGTTTGGGAGATTCAGGTATAGACGAGTTTGGGAGGTATGATGCAATTGACTAGCCTGAGCAAGATCACATCAGCCCCCAAATTGTAGTATGGTTTTCATATATGTAAATTTGCTCACATTTATTGCCATAGTTATGTCTAGAATTTTTGTTACATATCACTTCTTTGGACGAGTTTTTTCATCCATTTATTTTCTTCCGCAAGTCATAGCCATCACGTAAAAGTATATAATACTGATGTGTACCTAGTGTTCGATGATGTTGTGATTATCTTATGCCTCTCAGTACACATTTGTGTATACCGATACCTATATCTATACCTGTACGCAGTTATGCGATTGGCGAACAATTTTCCACTGTACTGCGGACGCAATAACAACCTGTTGGAGTCTGACATGAAAAGTGGACCCGCGAGGTTGAGTAAGCTCGCGGGTTTAGAGCATTCGACCACGCATGTGACCCCAGTCACTTGCTCTGCGCTCCAAACGAAACTATGCGCCCACAACGGAAGCAGTGACGAATATGGATAGATACATACAGCGCTTTCAGAGTTTCGTCAGATGCACATCCGGTAAGAGGGGGAAATATGGCAGGTTGTCGATGACTGTGTGCACTTTCAAATTCAAAGCTCCTTGTAATTCGTATGATATAGGCAGACCAAGTGAATTGTGCGAAACTGTCATGAAGAGGCCTTAGATCAAATTCGTATGGCAAGCGATATGGCCTGAATCAAGTCCTCTGGAAAATGAACTCACTGGCTTCTTGCGTTCTCGCTGGTGGTAAAAGGGACTGGAAATTGTTGTTCTTTTATGCACACTATACTTGCTGAACATGCCATTTCATCGAAGGTCGTAAGGCTATGAATGAAGTGAGAAACTCGTTCCACGACAACAAAATAACAATGACAGTTGAGCAGAAAAAATGCTCTGCAAACCGATTCATGAGTTCTCGAGTAGTTCCGTGGATGACTCTGTCGACTTAAGGGCAACTCAAAGAGATTTGTACAATAGAAAGAGTTCATGATTAATGATATGTGACAGCTCAGAACGCGACAACTTTATTTTTCTTTTTTGGCTACTCTGCTTTTTCCATAACAAATCCGTCACGGCATTATTCAATATTTTAATTCTACTCTTTTTACTGCGCGATAGTACGCCGTTTGAGAACATTAGACCCGACTGAGACGATCTAGTTTTTCAGTGCACGTGAAATAAATGGGGCGAAAGAGAGCTTGTCCACAAAACTAAACCCTGAAAAAACGGAATGGCTCTGGGACAAGAGGGGTTAGCCATAGATGCGCCAGATATAGATATATTCAGCTTGCAGCCAAATCTGTAGAGTTATCCAGAAACGGCATTAGAATTCTGCGTGAAGAATGTATTCTTATAATTACATATGAATCGGTGAGTCTTTTCGCCCATAAACTCACTAAAGTTGAAACCATTCCGTTACCAGTTCTGCCTTTTTATCATCCACAATAAATGTTTCACCTTATGTAATTGGATTCCGCTACAGCTGCTATGAAGGACGATATCACATTCATCATGNCTTATAATTACATATGAATCGGTGAGTCTTTTCGCCCATAAACTCACTAAAGTTGAAACCATTCCGTTACCAGTTCTGCCTTTTTATCAACCATAATGGTTGTTTCACCTTATGTAATTGGATTCCGCTACAGCTGCTATGAAGGACGATATCACATTCATCATGCAGTAGAAACGTTTATAAATAGAATGGGGCGTTTGGCATGCGGCTGCTTCCAAAGTTACGAATAGCACTATAAATTCATCTGATTACGAGCAAATTGGTTGTAAGAAAATAGTTGTGAATCAAGTCAGGTCCGACAGACGTTCAAGATATATTAAACCTATAAAATCGAGAACACCCGTAAAACTATTCTCAGTTGATGGCCAAGCATGGCTTGCAATGGGCAATGGAAAGTAAGAAGTTGTGCGTTTTCAACGTTATCTCTGGATTACAACCTTGGTTAGGGTATCGAAGGAGATTGAATAGTGAATTTCAAAGGGGACTCCCGATGAGTTGTGTGAAGAAATATTCGCCTTTTGTTCTTGTAACAAAGGATTCAGCTCTCATCTACCGTCATCAGATGATGGAAGAACTCCTACTTATTGAGAGTGAGGAGGAGCTCTTGGCTGATTAAGACATTGCGAACGGTCATTTCTTTCAGATTGATCCAGCAAGAACATTTCTCTGGTAATGTTCGTGAAAGCTCCGAATATGTTTGCTCTGAACGCACTCGAAAGCTCTGCTGACTCCCAAGTCGTAGCGTTCGGCTTTATCTGCACTTCGCCGAGGTCGCTCATCATCGGTTTATGTGACCGTACGTGCGAAAATCTTCGTCGATGGACGCACCTCCAGAATGAACACGAGCGAATAAAGGACCAATGGTCCTATGGATCTTGGGGTCCTCTCAAAAAGCAGTGTTGATGTCCGAAACCTTCCTATTGGCTATTCCAAGTGAGAGCCGCCATTCCAGTTGTTTCTTATAGGGGCGTACCTTCGTGGTGTCTCAAGACCTTCGCATCAGCCTAACAAAAATGGTCGTTGTTTCCATGCGGCAAGGCAACTGATTAGGCTGTGCCGCGCGGCAAAGGAGTAAATGGCAAATATGCACTGTGAGAGAACCAATGACTACGCCACACATCCGCAAACCAAAGCACATATGTCTTCATGGAATGGGCTCAATATTTACGAAACAACAACACTATTGCGAATCACCCAGTCTGGCCATGCTCACCGTACCATATGCATTTACGGGTGTTGTTGTTCTCCTCCGCTTTCTATTAAGAGATTTTAGATGGCAACATTAATGAACTTATCGATTCAGCGATTCACTTATGGAATATGCTGCAATATGAAACCAGTTGAATACCGAAGAATTCAAGAGCCTGTGGGTGGTCTCGTGCAATAAAAGAGGTGCAAGGGATTCAGAGAGCAAAAAGGAGCTCAGATGAGTTTCAAATTATTCACTCATGATTGATTCCTGGCAACTATAGACTGACTGAAGCTTACTGGATGAGAAGTCAAAGAGTGTGTCAGGTAACGCTAGCTGACGCACTTTATGCTCCATACTCAAGGCTTGCGTGCGACACATACGAGAGACTGGAGCTCGATCTTCGCCATTGCCAGGATTACATTTGTCACCTCGATAGCCTCCAGTCCGCATTCAACAACACGCATGACCTACCCCTCATCTGGCTTATCTCCATGGAAAGCTGCTATCACGACGACCAAGTATTCCGATAAAAAAACGAATGTATGACTACGAATTACGAACATTAAATTAAAATACGAAATTATACTACAATACAACAAAGCCCACCCTAATGTGAGACTCTTCTATCTTTGCCAATTTACTCAAAACCAAAAAGAAACGTAAAAATTCGAAAACCTCAAATAACAAATATAGGAGAAAGTCATTTTTTTAGTCATTTTTTCAGTCATTTTTTCACCCGAAAACAGTCGTGTTATTGAGCACTGGTCACACACTATCGCTCGTTCGACATTCCGAAGAATCTGATGGCTAATCGCCCGTTTCTAACGATTACTGCTGAAAGGTTTGTTCGGCTCGCTACCTGATGACGGATGGTTGATGAGCATTTGCCATTCAGTGGATCGACGACAAAGTAATTACCTGATATTCGACTAGAACTCTTACGAATACGACAATTAAGTGCATAGTGCAGGTTCTAAAGAGCTTCCCAGTGAAATACCCACGTTTCACATAGGTATGGGTGAAAACGGAACACTATTGCAGACTAGGGTCCGGTATCTTCTTCCCGAACATGGCGTCGTGCTCGCCACACCCACCGCGTATTGGCGATGGATGATTGGAGCGCGCAATTTGTAAGTTACGAAGTCCTTTAATTATTTGAATTTGCTGGCCGCTCCCTTCAATTCCAAGGCGGTCCTGATCGCCGATAATAAATGTAGGATGAGTCATTCCAAACAAACAAGTCTTATAAGCATGAGAACGGAAAAGAAACAGAAAAAA
>UZAF01018055.1:9835-37707 GCA_900617895.1 Haemonchus placei | reverse complement strand
GGGGTGGAAGGATTGGTTGTTCTTGGCGGATATCGAGCCGGGATGGGATTCAAACCAGAGACATGCGTGTGTGAAGGCGCCACTTGCTACTACGCCACCCTTACAGATATATTTGTGGGAAAAAAATCAACATGTGTCTTCTCGACAGTGTCAGTATATTGCCTAATTATCTAATTGCTATCAAGCCTGCTGACATTGGAGGTTTTAACAGTTTCTTGATAGGGCCAACACTTGAGTCAACAGAGACCTACCTGCAAAGGGCACAGCCCTCTATAGGAGAGGTAACTCTGAAAAAAACGGTCAAAGATGTCATAGGAAGAGAAGTCAAATAATTGTAGTGGTTGGGCGAATGCCAAGGTTGAAGGTGCTATAATCAAAGATAATAGTTTTGTTCAAAACGTTCTCTGTTCCCGCACACGCTCTAGCTTACTTCGTCTCATTATTCTCATAATACTTCCGCAATTCATCATGTCCCTCAAATAGTATAAGCTCAGAGCCATATAAGTCTGAAAGATTATTGAAAAGTACCACTGTTACCTAAGCGATTACCCCTTCACTATAGTACCTGTAATTGAATAAGAGGTGAACCCTGAACGAAAGAATCTCGGCGTTAGCAATGAGAAGTTTACATAGGTCTAGTGAAAATCAAAACAATATAGGGTTCTGTAGGTTGCATGTTCGCTCAATGGGAGAGTGGCTTGGAGTATTTTCTAATTTTCCTGTTTTTCTTACGTTTTTTACATCTAAATATCCGGATAAATGCACCATCAGAAAAATGCGACATTGGAATTGAAGTGATCTATTAGTTTCGTCCATTGAATCAGCGAAGATCCCAAGCCGATGCTTGATTGTGATAGAGGCAGCCATACACTCAGGTCAGTTCTGACAAGCACTGGTACTGTTGAAATTCTGCAAAGCGTTGGTTTCTCGTGTGCCCTGGAATATATACCGCTTCTATGCATTACGCCTACAGCGTAGAATCTTCAGCAACTACTACAGTCGGTTCAATGAAGTTCGGCTTCGCATTTGTCCCCTACAGCCCATCACATAACACTTATGCGAAACTACATAGCAATAGCACCAAAGATCGAGCTGTTTAGGAATGCTTTTATCCCTGCATTAGCTGGTTGTTGGCCACTTATGATGTATTAATCGGATATCCTACACGAGACACTCCTTCTAAAAGTTTCATAAGTCTCTATTAACATAATTAAAAGCGAATATTGCTCGGAGCAGCCTTTTCGAGGAGGCTGACAAGCTCTTAAGTCTTCTGCACTCTTGTAAGTAGCTCTGGAAAAGCTAGTCTAGCTTTTGCAGCTAGCTGGATCATGAGCTTGATCCGCGTGATAACCCAAAAAACATTCTCGGTCCCAGGAACTAACAATATCTCCCTAGTTTATCAGATAAGAGAAATGGCTGATCCGACAGAGCACTGGAAATTTTCTCCCCCACCAAAATTATGACCCTTCTCATCTGGGATATAATATAATGAGTAGCACCCACCCGCAGAATGACAATTTCATCAGTGAGAGGGCAATTTATTGGATCTTTTGACATTGGTCACTACTGGAACACTTCCTGGAACGCACGTTGAAATTACCTTGCATTCAAAATCGTAGGGACGTTTTGGAAGGGTATGTGAAACAGATAGTACCACCAGACCCATCTGGGAGGATAAAAGCAGTGGTCTTTCGATATCCAAGTAAGTGCTTTTATTCTCCCAAACAGGTCTGGTAGTAAGCAATCAAGTGATAAGGCTAACACTAGTCGCCCTGAGGGGGTATCTATATTTGGAATCCGATTTCAGGAACATGCGAATGGAAACTCGTCTTATAGCACAGCGCCTACTCTCAGCAAAATACATATCAGGCACGAAAAAGGGGTACTTGAAGAAGGTAAGCAATATGCCATTCTGCACAGGGAGCTGTGAACCCAGCGTTATGTGCTTGGAAGTTTCCTGGTCAAAAATGACCAGGTAAAAGAGGACTTCCGGCAGCCCGGTGAGAGCCCTCTATCTCTCCTGTCCTGATCTTGTTGTCAAGCTATTGCCACTAACCGATATCACGCCCTTTGCGTACTTCTGAGCTAATATTGCATCTGAAGAATATACATAGATTTATTTGTTTACTTAGTGTACAAAACAACACTAGGCCTTCATGGCGTATTCTTGATGTTGCTAGCATTCAGTGGGAGTGCAGAATTCAAGCTATCGAGAAGGCTCAAAATTAATGGAGTAGTAAAAAGCAGTAAAAAAATGAAATTTGCCTTCAGCTTACTACCACGAAAAGGCTATGTACTACCAGCAACTATCAGGCAATTCGCAATGGTGAACTCGTTTCAGTGAAAGTCCTCGAAACATGCCCGAACTATATCGGAAAACCCTATTATGTATGTATTCTTCCACTGAAAATTCCTTCTGTAATTCAACTACTGTCGGTGAGAGCAGTTCAGGACCGATTTTCTCGCTTCTACATACTCATCCCATTAACAGGCCCACTATTTCGTGTTTGGATAATCCCATTATCTGCCTAAGAGATGAAATCTTAAGACAGTTCTCTGACGTGATTTCTGCCATTTTCATAAAATTAAAATGAAAAATACGTGATCAACTCATTTTGCTGATGTTATGGCGTCCGGTGAAGTTGTAGGATCATAATCCCTTCGATAATCCTCGATTGCCTTCTTCGAGGTCAGGTTCCATTGGAGACGAAAAAACCGATGTCACATTCATAAGCAAATGACGGAGGTCTTTTTCTTGTTCACGGCGGAATCCTAGCCTTCCGAAAGGATGATCGAGTCGAAGTTTTGGGACATCGAATTAGCTGAATCGTCTAACCGAAAAACACTTAAGACAACATAGAAACATTACAAACAAACATGCCGACAATTCAATCGATGTCCTGCTGTTCAAATCAAGGAGACCAACCAGTATTCAAAGACACATTTTGCGCTGAGGGCAGGTTTTATCAACAACATACTGAGAAGTACTCACGGGTTAGAAGAGTAAGTCAATATGTCGAGTTCTTGGTGAAAACAAAACTCGCATTTGGAGTACCGGGCCCTAAAAATCAGAAGGACCTCAGGAAACTTCACAGGAACGACGGTCTTCGAGTGGACCTATGCAAGTCAGAGGAAACCAGATTTTCAGTAAATATGAAAACTAGCATTAACTCAGAATTCACATCTACAAAAAAATGAAACCCAAATTCACATAATCGTGGTCTACCAGGGCACAAAAGGAAGCCATCAACGGAAACCACAACTCTTTTTCCCGGTGTTCCGGCCCTTTTCACTCCATCTTCATCTGTGGGCCAGGTAGCCCTATCGCTCCCATTCTTGAGTGTCATAGCACGTGTCCAAGCCATAATGGAATGTGTTTTCAATGTAAATGTTGACGTGCACTTTGGCATTGATATGGGTATTTACCCTTGATATTTCAATCAGACAACATGTTTGAGGAGCAACCAGTACGATAAGGTAAGAAGGACGGTGGCTTGGGAGTTAATCAGTGATGGAAGGTTCATTTGCTCCTTTTCTATTCTTTGATTTGCTTTTTGTTGTTTAATATCCATTTAATGGACCTCACAATCGTTGTTTATCAGTAGGGCCGGGGCGGTCACGTCGTCCTCGCCGTCGTCGTCGTTGGTTACCGTAATCGTTCACAATAAGCATGCGATTCTCTCATGGGCGAGACATTAATATGTAGCTGTACATGACCAACATAATGCCGTCGAATAGAATAACTAAATACTAGTAATGAACAACATATACTACTATGAGAATCCCACAGATCGTCATCCAGCAAGTGGGAATAGAGAGGCAAATTGCCACGAGTTTGTATATACATTTGCTTCAGCCTTTCCAAGATTTTAAACTTTATAGGGCTAACAGTTCGGCGAGTTCGCCTTCGTAGGAGCCCAAAAAGTCGAAAAAAACGTTGAGACTGACTCTATAATAAGGCGATATAAACCCAAGACAGTTCTTTAGACTAGAGACTCCTCGAACCCGGTATACAAGAGGCTTACCTTGATCTATTATAAATCGCCAAAGCGTTAGATCGACCACCCGGTGTTTACAGTATGCGTACAATGAGCAAGCCTTCCTCCTTTCTGACCTGCTCATGCTCATTGTACGCAAGAAAGGAAAGGAGGAAGGCTTGCTCATTGTACGCATACTGTAAACACCTGGTGGTCGATCCAACGCTTCGGCGATTTTGATCAAGGTAGGCCTCTTGTATAGCGGATTCGAGGAGTCTCTAGTCCAAAGAACTGTCTTGGGTTTATAGCCTTATTATAGAGTCAGTCTCAATGGTTTTTTTCGACTTTTCCGGCTCTGACGAAGGCGAACTCGCCGAAACGCTACTAGCCCTATCAAGTTTAAAAACTTGGAAAGGCTGAAGCAAATCTACATACATTCCAGTCAAAGGCCATGCCAAGATTAAGAGAAAGTCCATTGTGGTATATGCCTCGAGTTTGTTTGTTTATTCCCACTTAGAGATGTGGATTAGGGTGGCAACACTCAACAGTTGATCTAACCATAAGGCCTATATGTTTGCACCAGTGATGGCTGCGTACTTGTACTTCCCACATACATATTTTACATAGTCCGAAGCACGTTTCCCGCACAAAGGGCAAACACCAAACGACAGTCTGCGATAAGAACATAGCAATTCCTATAATATTAAACTAACAATTAAAGGAATATTTAAACAATTAAAATAAGGGGCATAAAAGTGAGTTCAAGGTTATTCCTATATATCCCGGGTATGACTGTGAAGCTATAGCCAATTCGGCTCAAGTTCCGGCCCCGTTGTCTTCCTAGGGCCCTAGAGGCCATAGATACCTATCATTCATTTTGCTCTGTCAGGTTGTCGTTGAGGTAGCTCCTGTAAAATTCATTCGGTCAGCTGGTTTTGGCGCAAATACCAGATCCCTGTAGTCAGATCCAGTCCAAGCTGTTTTTTTTNNTTTTTTTTTAAATCGTCAAAATAGGCTCACGGGTGTTGTAAGGCTCATTCAGGCTACGTCAAACTCCGAAAAACATTAATCTTTCATCTCTTACATTTGTATTTACCATGAATTTGTATTTGTGATGACTACATGCTCGAGCCTCCTTCTCCGGCTGATCCGGAAATAAGAAAGCTGGCTGGCTTGGATTCCCAACGACAAAAAGTGATTTGTATGTGAATAGTCCCTCACAAACTGACAATTTTTCATTACATTTCAACAAACCACATATTACATTAACATCAATCATCAACGTAGAACACTTGAGCGTAGTTTCAGCTCTGAACTGAAAGAGGAGAGGACAATTATCACTAGAATAAAACATAGACAACAACATAAGTTACACTACAATAAAAATGTAATAGTGTTAGAAATACGAGACAAACATATGTCAACTGGCAGTCCTGAGCACTTCAAGGCAGGAGAACATTACGAAAGGAAATGTTTGAAGTCAAGATGACAATACCCGGAGGTGAGATACAATGAAGCGCTAATGAAAGAGACCATGAGAAAGAATTGGTTTTCTTGTGACTCAGAGCAATCATTGAGATTCCATAAGTACACTTGGGATGTACGGCGCAATGATCCCAATTCGATAACGGATTCGAACACTAATGCCCAATTAATATATCAAAGAATTATGACAGAATGTTGAAACTTTTCGAAGTTGCTTTTCATGAACGAAAAATAAATTTTCAACTGGAATCCTTACGCATTTCATCCCACACCTATCAACTTGTTAATTAGATAAACAATTCAAACTGATGCATAGTGCGATCCCGAACCCCAGCGAGATCAAAATACTTTGACTTTCTCCACATTCAGACAGTCATTTCTTCGGTAGGAGACACATCCGTTGGAAGCGGTGTCTCTACAGGAGGGAATAGATCGAAGATAGACACTTTTCTTAACTTTTCTACGTCATATGAGGCAGTCTGAAAAAGGGAATGCTCTGACACTTTATTCACACAGTAAATGAAAGCCATTTTATTAAGGACAGGAATTCAGATTTGTCACGCATAAAACCACACTTTTTAAACACCCCATTTCCCTCACAATATTCAAGTTCGACAGGCCGAAAAATTCATTTTTTTATTTCGGTCGGCATGGTGAGACCCTGATTGTTTCTAGGTTTTTTTTTTAGGTAAGCCATCCGTTGCCGCAGGCAAAAAGTCAAAACCCTCAAGCTTTTTCTTTCACATTACATGGTATACATACGTGTGAGCGGTCGAAAAGGGGAGGGCCGATTTTCAATTAATTGAAAAGGAAAGACATGAGACTGGGAAAGACAGGTCCTACCATTTCCAATGTCGACTAATTGAAAGTGGAATTCTTTTCAAATTTGAAGTGATACGGTGTAGAACCCCATACTATTACTTTGTTTCTTGAAAAGATCGTTTTCTTCTAGAAGACCTTGCAGCCTTTCATTGGCGTCATGGTACACCCAACTACACTCCAAAAAACAGAGATTGTTCCCATGTTGGAAGGATAAAAGGGACTGAAGGGTTAGCTGGGACTAAGCTACCAACAACGATCGATAAATCTTATTCTATGAACTTTCATTTCCTTTCTGAAAAATGAGGAACTCGTAAAAGTCACGATGTGTTTGAGGAAATATAGCTGCATAAAAAGGAGAAGCGGAACCATTAGTGCAAAAAAATCTGAAAAAATACAGAAAAAAAACACTCACCGCTTCTTGTTTTGTCAGCTTTGGCGGCACTGAACTCAAAGGCTCTATTCGATAAGCATGACGAAATCGACACTTCCTTCGCTTAGAGCCTCTCAGATCACTATGGAAGTCGATAGGAGAAAAAGCGACGTTGAAATTATGCTTATTCATCATGCGAACACACTTTAAAAGCCTTTCATCGAAATGAGGGCAGTATATTGTCGGACGAGGGCCTAAAAAATAACGCTATATTCGCAAGAGGGATAGAGTGGAGTAACAGGCACAAAAACACTCAAATCCTAGATCCTAGGACTGAAAACCCAAGAACAACCCAAAAAACTCAAAAAAGCTCAATGTCTTCTACATATCGGACATTGCACACTCCTTGAGCACTACATTTCAAAAGATAAAAAAATCAAAAAAAATCTGATGTCCAGGAAAGGCAACGAATGAAAAACTTACGAACTGGATAGTACACTCGTGGCCGCCAACCGTAGCAGCTCTCCCTCTTCACAACGACCGGAGTTTCTTTGACTAGAATGAAAAATCGGATAGAGATTAAAATCCTGTAAAACATTCTAATTTTTCAAAATCTCTGCTAACAGTCCTGCTATCCCCCTCAGGATTGACTCCGATTTTTGCTAAGAACATCAAAATATGTATGGCGAGTTGGTCAATTCATCCTTTCTTTTCATGGTCAATCAAACAAAAATGCCGGAAAGTCAAAAGCACTGACATCGAGTGCTCCCAATTCAGCGAACAGAAGTCATTTATTGAAACAAAGCTCGTTCATACTTCGTAAACAACTGATCACAATCTACGGAGCATGTCATGGAAAATAAATCACCTGGCTTGGGCGGATTGATATGTTCGAGACGAACATGTTCCTCCAACCTATACGTTGTTGAAAAACGCATCTGACATCCTTCAATAACGCAATGAAAAGGATTAGCACATCGGGCATGACGAGTTCGATAATGATCTACGAGCCAGCACACCTATAACAAGTAACTTCTGTAAAATGTGCAGATAACCATTAAATCTACCAAAACTCTAAGCTCGTGACATCAGTACTATTTTAAGTCGTGGTCCTGAAGATAGGAGCATGAAAGCCTATATTCGTCATCTTTTCAAAGACGAGTAATCGCAAACAGCGTGAATTATATAACGAAGTGGAGTAAACATATTGAAGCAGAGGAATTTTCGATGCAACGACGTGATGGCCACAAAACTATGAACATCAAAATATCATAATCATGTGGACGTATAGCTGCTCAAGTTAGATAACTACACAGTTGACAAATAATATGTCGTTCAGCCTATGTATGGCCAGATCGCCATCAAAAAATATTCTAGAAATTTCATTTTATCTCAAATTAATACTATTTCGTGATAGAAATTCAACACTTCTCTAAAGTCAAGATGAGAGGCGTTACCGGCCGTTTCAGGATGCACAGGTATTCCATTTCCAATTCTTGTCTACTACGCGTCTTCTGCGGCGTTCGGTATTTACTCGCTTTAAGGGGCCAGACGATTTCCAACTAACTGTTTTATCCTCTCGGACGAATGTGGTACTAATGAATTGACGCAAGAGAAATGATGGAAGGCTTGGATGGCTACACCAGTATCGGTTTGGAATCTGATTCCCAACTCATGTAAAAGTGCTTCATTAGCACTACCCCATACGGACATTGCTACCTTAACCTAACGTAAAAAGTTAGAGCAAACGCAAAGTCTTTATTTGATCCTAACGTACAGTTTTCCTTATGATCTATCTAATTCTTTGGGAAAGATGAGTTAGAGACCAAAGCGTTCATCTACTTGAGAATACAGCAATTACCGCCAGTCGAGGTTGCTGCGCGTTGCTGTAACAGCGTTTCCTTTTTAGTATGCTAAGTTTTACGACACATGATCTTGAAAGCAAAACTATGCGCAGAACATTGAATACATTAGTTGAATTTCGCATAAACACCACATTCAATTCGCAACACGAAAGCAATGGGTGAGCGCTGCGGGAGCAGGAATACCTATAAAAGGCACAATTATACGGGAACGGTTATCGGCGGATGGTTATGCAAAAAAAGGTCCCACAATGACAGGTGACGGCACCATCGCTACCAAATTTCTATTTGAATGAAGGAAAACAAGTAGATAAACAAGAAAGAGAAATTAGGGTATCTTAACTACTCAGAAATAAGGGTATCTTAACTACTCAATAATTGAAAACATTAACTAAAAACACAAGCAAAAAATGGTCGCACTAAAACGGAAACGACTCATTATAAGGAATCCAGGAAAAACGTCAAAAGCAAGTTACTCTCACTTTCTTCTGCTGATCTCCTCGTCGGAGAAACATTGCGCAGTCATCCCAATGACATCTGATGGGTTCATCATCTTCTTGTTCTTGCTGCTTAGACTTTGAAGGTTTAGGTGGCAAATCCCGTAAAACGGTGATATGAAGCTAAAATCAAAAATTAAATTGGCTAGAAAGATCGTTTGTAAGCACAGTTGGCTGAGAATTAACATTAAATTAATGGAGGACATATTGAATAGCCTACTTCAGTGACATGATCATAAAGATAATCAGCCGTCTCGAAAATACTCTCGCAACCACTCCATAAACAATGATACCTAACTGTACCGCCATCAACGAGACCCGTTTTGATCTCAGAGCAAGTGGATTCTGAAAAGTAAACGTCTCAACATACTTGTGTAGATGAATAGAATGAAAAATAAAATCATAATTCTAAATATTCTCTGACCATTATAATCGGAGGTTTGACAGCTAGTCGAAGTGCAAGCAACGCAATTCGAAGAGCAATCGTTGTTCTGAGAGGATGTCGATGCTGAGTCTAGAGAAACGGAATCCTGGAAAAGTAAGCCAATAAATAAAATATATAAGGAGGGTGGTAGCTGTATAACTTGCCTCGCGATAAAGCGATATTTCACTGCTTGACGGTGTTAAGTCACAAATGACATTATGAGCATCAGTGGCAGGCTGACATACGACGGCTGTGGAAGAGGAAGGGGGTGACGTGACACATGTAGAACGGACGAACTGTAATTTCAAACATGATGCATAGAATCAACCAATCAACACAATCCAAACCGATTTCCCCTATGAATGTAAATAATACCGGCATGACGATACCGGATAGCGGGCAGCTGTGCAACAATAGCTACCTTACTAATTGCATCCACGGTCATCATCAAGCAAAGAACGCCTATCAGACAACTTAGTAGCCATTATAGCCTGCGATTACACATTCATTAAGTGGGGATCGAGTCCAAAGTGCAGGTATTAGCGGAGTCCTCCGCACGTCGCCCACAACCTATTCAAACTTCCGCGATTGCGCTTGCAATGTCAATACAGCACGCCTACGGATTAGGTTCATAATTTCTTTTGTAGTGCCGAAATTGTTATAAACGAGAACGACTAAAAAATTCTGATACTCATAAACAAGAACGGCTAGAAAATTCTAATACTCAACTATCTTCAAGAACACCAACCCAGAATTTCTCGTATGATCCAAACTGATCAAGACAGATGAAGAGGATTCTCTGACTAGAGGGTAACACAAAAAGAAAATAAACCTATTCTCGTGTAAATATTCTCTACCTCTGCTCCTTTTTCCCACTGTTGAGCGTCATCCCTGCCTCGACCTATAGGTATCGCGAAGTGCTATCATGACCATAACTATTGACCCGATTATTATCATAGTTTCCCCATCATTCCATCTCCATCCATTCCACCATTACGTCACCCATTCAACCGAAGAACACAAACTATGTTGTAGATTCGAGTTCCGCCCTAAGGAGAGGTTAATCCTATAATCTGTAGAGAAGTCTCACTCTCGACATGGAGCTTGTGTTTTTTGCCGGTATCACGTACTCAAAAACAAAAATCCGTACTTTTAAGCAATCATTCTAAAAGCCCACATCACCAGATTCTCGGAATAATGATAAGAAAACAATGAAACGGTTAACGAGACGCAACCGTAGTCAAAAGGACAACAGAAGAATTGACACGCCTTCGCTACAAATATCTTTAGCATTAAATCAACATTTCTACTGTTGTTATTAGCTAAGAAAGTTGAATGGAGCCTTTACAAATTTTCGGAACAATATACAATACAAATTACAATATAAAAAGTTCATGCGCGAGAAAATCACATTTGCTATGAATTCGATCGATAGTGTAAATCACTGAGGGCATAGCAAACAGAACCTCCTCAAAATTCATGTATAACCTAATCATTTTTGAAGTAATTAGATTCAAACTAGGTTTGAAAATGAGGACCGGAAAGAGCAAACCACTATTTATGCCGCCATTGAGTTTTTTGTCAGAACTTTCGTTAAAAACATTTCAAACAAACTTCATATGAAAAAACCGCCTCACTACCAATATCAAGCGATCGACAAAGAAAAAACGACGAAAAAGGAAAAAGGCAGGAAAATGGTAAAAATATCTACGAACCTTGGCACTAGAAGATGATGTGGTTGGACTCGATGGACAGCAACATGACTCAAACCCGGAATCCGTTGATATTGGGCTAAGCCGGTCCATGAGTGCCAAACGCCACCGAACCCCGTTGACGCGGTCGGTCTATAACGCCATCATATTAAATTTGACGTAAGACCTTGGCAGAACGACAAAAAAACCGACGTCACAGGATTAAAACCGAGCAGATGGACAACGCTATAAAAACCAGGAACAGAAGAAAAGCTTTGCGAACTTGACAACAACAAAGAGCTCAAGGGAAAAACTTTTTTTTTCGGAAAAAAACAAAGGGAAAATAGACAGGCGGAGGCGGCAGAAAAACAAGCGACGCCGTCAACATACAACGCAATCAATACAGGTGTAGATGAGAGATGAGTTTGATGGAAAAAGACTTTTGTTTATTTTCCACGTGAACCTTTTTCAGAAAAAGGATTGGGAATAATCAATCAACATCAAATTGGAAAAAAAATCCCAAAAATAAATGAGTCTAAATGAAAAAGCAATAAACATACACAATAAACAAAACGTTTAAAGAAATTGAATTTAAAAGGATGTCAGCAGGCGGATCAAAGATCGAGTTTGGACAGAAGCACTAGGAGCCAGCTTATCATCACTTTCATTGAAATCAAAGAAGAAAACAGGTGATAAACAGAAGGCATAAACATGATTGTCAATGAGGAAAACAAAACGTAAAAAATGTAAATCCATATCCGCAAAAGTTTTCAAAATTGATTTTTTTTATTCATTTGTTTTTTCATATGGTAGTGACCACATGCAAAAAAAAAGAATGAAACTATGAAAACTAAAGAGAAAAAAAATTGACGGTACTTTGAAGTTGTAACATAAAATCAAAACAAAAAAAACAAAACAACAATTAGCCCATTAAAAACGAATGTGGCGAAAAAAAAACAAAAAAAAACTCCTGGTGGAAGGAAGAAAAAAGGAGAAGTTCAATAACTTTGATTGAGCTGATATTTTTTTCGCTAAAACCGTTTATCATTTTGAAATTATTTGTTTGTTTACATTCATGCTGAAAAAGTCACGAACTCCTGTGAAGGACGTCGTAACAACTGCCAAACAAACATAAACAAGGGACGTAAAAACTTTTAGTTCGGAAACAGATGCGAATCGATAAAACGAGTATTTTGGAATGTAAGGATATGAATAAAGATAAAAATGAATAAAATGATTAGCCTGAACAGCTCTGGGGAAGCAAACGGATGGCGGAGGGGGCGGCGCCCGGGTGTGTGTGTTGTGTGGTGGAGTGGTATCTTACACGCAATCGATAGAACCCGAACGGTGTTGGGTCAGTGAAGGCCATTCGCCCCAGCTGTCTTTTGCCCCACACAAATGAATCCCTGATAAAAAGTCTTGTAAGATTGCACTGCTCCTGGGAAGGATATGGGATTCCTAGCCATAGCAGATCCCCAGACATATCGTCCGTCTGGGAGTCGGAAGATGAAGAGCGTGGGATGAACACAAATTCTGCACTCGCCCAAAGCCTACCGTAATGCTAGGTGTGAAGTAGTACTTGAAACAAAGGCCTGGTAATGTAATGAAGGTTACCTGCAATTAGCTTTCGAGTAATACTTCCGATTTTACTATTGGAATTGATAGGAAATGAAAGTGAGATTACGGTAGGAATTGCCTGCGTCCCGATTTCTCGCTCCCATACCCATATTCCCACTCGTCGCCATACTAGTATCAATCGTAAAATAACTCATGTCCATCGCAAGGAATCACTAACATCCCACCGCTTTCGATGACCCCGATACTCATCAAGCAATTATGACCATTACTACTGTAGACGGATCGAAGCTACCAGACCGTCAATTAGAAGGAACCCAAAGCCATCAGTATTTCGTGCTACAGTAATTCGAGCTTATCCTTTTCAAAGTGACCTTAGCACCCACACTATAGTGGATGCCCAGGAGTTTTTTCACTGCGTCGTATATGTGGAGGGTTTCCTTAGAGTGCAACCTTTGACATTTCCCTGCGCACGGTTACTGTAGCACAAAATCGCTCAGACTGCGAAATACGCTTATGCCTTGAGAAGCAGGAAGATCCAGAGGAAGAGCTTTCATAAATATCGAAAAAAAGATTTTTGACTGTCCTTTTGTTCTGGAACAATAAGTGGGTCGCCCAAACCTTTTCCCAATGTATCATTCCCTTCCCACGACTACTTTCCCTGAAAATGATTTTGTTACATAGCCATTTTAATGTGTTTTGAGTAGAATTTGCTTTTTAGGATAGCTGGGCATAACATGGATTCACATGCCTGCGTAAAAAACACTACGATCAGTGGGGGGCTCTCGAAATCAAACCTTCACGCTCCGATAAATCCCCAGCATTCCCCAAAAAATGACCTAAAAATATTTCATAATGGGCTCCCAACTTTAGACTTTTTCACGCTTTCCTACAAACTTCAGGTTAAGCCGATCTACGCGATGCTACCGTATCGAACGTTCATACGGTATGGTTTCTTCGTTCGACCGGGCTAGTAATCGATAATTAGAGAGAAGGTAAATGCGGTTATATGCCTAGCCTTTTTTCTTTCTTCCTCTATCTTTTTTTTACACAATTTTACTTTTTTTGTGGAAAATGTTACTCCTGGAAATTCAAAAAAATCGNGAAT
The DNA here is from genome assembly GCA_900617895.1 of Haemonchus placei. Taxonomy (NCBI): domain Eukaryota; kingdom Metazoa; phylum Nematoda; class Chromadorea; order Rhabditida; family Trichostrongylidae; genus Haemonchus; species Haemonchus placei. Next base: position 23,896 of record UZAF01018055.1, on the reverse strand, counting down.
AGGAAAAAACTCTAAATGTCTATAAATGGGGCTTCGAACTGAGGTGGTTGCTCGAGAGACCACAACTCCATCCGCTCTTCAGAGGAACATTCGTTGATTTTGAACTTTTCGTTTGGTTTTCATAGCCTCCTGGACCTTCACCTTCGGGCTTTGCCTCAGCAATTGCTGGTCAGCCTCGTTTTTGATAACCTCACTTAATGCCTCCCACACCTTGGTTCGCTCTTCGCTTTCTTCGCTCAGATGCCGTACCCCAGTTCTTCCGAATTCAGAATTTTTCATGAGAATTCGGGATGCCGAGCTCATAGGCTTCTTTGCTTGGTCGAAACGAAGCGATAAACATCCTATTCCAATCAACAAGTTGCCTAGCAGGATGTTTATCGCTTGGATTTTGGGAAACCAAATTCTATCGAGCCACACCACATGGGGAAGGCGCAGTATAACGACCACATTGGAAGTTAGATTTTCTTCTGAACCCCATCTAAACATAGCTATTTTTTTGATAGGGGACCCGTCCCCTAGTATCAGTTCAAAGCTCTTCAGTAAATGAACATTTTTGGGGCGAGAAGTGATGTTCAATCAGCAGCCTCTGCTCCGTTCCTTTCTCCAACTTGTTTCCGCTTCATTAACTAGACCACTAGCCGTGGGAAAAAAAGAGATCGATCCCCTGAGAAGAAAAACGAAAAATTGCCATCAACAAAAGCAAAATATGCCGCTACTTTGGCCCATGTGGGCCTGGAATCGGGTTACACCAATACGGAAGACCCAGCTAGCCTCACAGGGCAGCCCATACCAGCCGAGGCCCGCCTCCCACACTGCACGTTTAAGCAAACAAACCAGCTTTAACAAACTCCCATATATCGCTAGGAAAGTGCACGCTTTGTTCAGCGGTTCAGCGGTTTTGTGACCCCTGAAGTTGTCCTAAAAGGAAATTTCAACAATGAACATGACTGTGTAAGCTGTGTACAAAGCCTGGAACCACAAAAAAACTGTCCCACTACGTGCGAAACGGGAAGTTACGATTATTTCCCTGTGATTACATAAATCACCCAGAAAAATCAAAATTTTCTTTCTCCCCCGATGTATGGAAGTAAGATAAAGGAAATTCTTGTTGTTCAAATGTCATCTGACGGGAGAGACGTGGGGAAAAAGGGCGGAGAAGAAGAAAGGTCAGTTTTGTGGTTGTAAACGTCGGCCCAAGCTTTGACGTCCCGAATTCTCTTTCGAGTTAACATCTTGCCGAAAGGGGACCCACCAGACGTCCATTACCTCACTAAAAGTAGTAAAACGGTGTCTGAAATGGTCTGGTATAGCACATAGAGGGGTGGGACTAACCGTTTCCAAATTTCATGCCAAATGGGAATTGGAAGGGGAAAAAAGGAAAGCAATTGGGAAGCTGTGTTTAATCGAACGGAGAAACCCAGTCAGATACCCTCCAATCGGGTTAAGCAGTCCATCAAATATGTCGATACAATTATCGATATAATCAATCAATTATTTCCGCTCTACTTGGAGATTGAGGAGAACTGGGGGTTGCTTGGAGAACACATGTTATTGCTATTCATGAAATGCTTTGCTATTCAACGAACATTTCCTGCCCAGGGTCCAAAACACATTCTTCAAGCAGTTCCACGGTGAGGTTTATGAAGGAAATTTCGAAAAACAAGTTTCCGATAACTAATAAGTAAACAAACAAAACAAACAGCGTCAGGTGAGAGAAGTAATGAACTGTTGCAGTTAAGAGGACCAGGTGCTAGTAATCTCAGTTACCGAGCAAAAGCTTGCTATTCTAGTGGACATTGAAGTCTGGGCCGGCTCCATCTCTAGGACAAGAAAAGCGGAAACGGACCAACGTCGTCGAGAAAAAATGAAAGAGGGCGGTTCAACAGGAAGAACAAAATTCACGTTCTCAAGGTGTCCAGTGGCCCAAGAGAAAGCGAGTTTCCCCGCAGCAGGTGGGAAACTTGAAGAGCGAAACGCTTTTACAGCCTAGGAAAACTTTTATGTAGCTGTCAGGAGACATATAAATGGGCGACAAAAGGCCGACGATTGCTCCCATAGAACAAGCGAAATCCAAAGCATTCAGTTCAGCATGCAATCAAAAGGCTAAAGATAGGACAGATAAGAGGCGATACAGAGAGTACAAGCTTCCTGCTAGATGCACTTTTCTGGCCTATGGAGAGGTCTGCGGTAGGAAAATGTGTCGATGTCATGGGGAGCGAATCAATGGCATTGTGATGGGCGTAAAAGTGGCTCTTCCCGTACAGCCAGCAATAGAGGAGACAAACCCCGTTGGACCACACCCCCACCACCCGTTGGCGGCGGCGGCGGGGCGATCTGATCGTCAGAGACCATCATTGAAAGCACCGGGGGAATTGCCGGCTACATCAAGGACAGTATTTGATCCGTTGGGTCAAGGTGTCCACTGTAGTAAAGGTATCTATTGGTCTGGCGGGATATTACCCCTTAATAGCTGTTTATATGAGCGGACAAACAAAGAGGGCGCATCCATCAAAAGTATACCACCCGAGAGTATAAATGAGGGACTATTAGAACTCGAGGGTTCAGAGTTCAAAGACCGGTGGAAGATGTCGGAACGGGTCTTGAGAGTGTCATATTCACTATGAGGAACGCAGAAAATCGAGACGCTGTGGATCGTTCATTCTTTGTTCCTACGATCCCAGCGAGCCCTTATGACACAATGACAAATGGGCCATGGGCCACTAGAAAAATGACTCCCATGACCTTGACTCCTCATGGGTTACCCCAATTACTGATCCTAGGAACTATATCAAGTGGAGTCCATTGAAAGTCTCTCCTATTAACCTCCTAGTCACGGGAGGGGTTGTATGATTACTGTAAAAACTTATTCGGTCCGTTGAAAACTGTCTTTATTCCTTACCTTAACATTTCTTTTTGTTTGTAAATAACTTACAATTTCTTATTTCACCTTTCTCTCGGAGAACACGGTCTGGGCACCTTGGACTTTTGATTTTCTGTTTTTATTTACTACATTATTGCCTTTTTATGTTACTGAATAGATCATTTTCGAGAGTTCCTCCTTGTCGTTCATTACCGCCTTACCTGATTTCCCTTTTCCCAGCCCGATTCATTATGGAGCTTTCAGTACTGAAGAGATGGGGCGTCTGAGGAAGAAGCCAACATTTCTCATTTCGTTACCTACCCACTCGAACTACTGTTTACCTATTCAAAGCGTATTTACATAGAGTTCATTCGCAGTAATAAATAAACAAGTAAACATGGTTGTTCCCTTCTTACTATCCCATTCGTTGACATTGACCTGGTCATTAGAGAAAGTGCTGGAAGCAACTCCTGAAGACCTCATCGCATGGGAGATAGACTTCCCGCTGTACAATATCAGCTGAGAAGTCATGACTGGAGAGAATTGCCGATTTTTCTCTCGCCCAATTAGTTTCTAATAAGTGATTCTGACAGATCGAAGGTCAGAGCTCCCATGCATGAACAAGTCTTATGGGAACGCGACTAAACGATCGAATAGACAGCGAATAAAGTGTGACGGAACTTTTGGAAGAGGAAGCGCTGCCAAGAAATGGTCACCCAATCACATGCTTGGACCGCCCTCTCAGCTGTCAAGGGAGCTTATCAGTCCGATGGGAGTTGTTCTTTGTAGTAAAAATAATCTACAACAAATGGTAAACGGATCAATTGTTCAGTTATTGATCAAGGAGACCGTGTATCCAGTTTGCAAGCTAGCAGTGTGTAAAGGCGATCATTGCGAGAACCAGATTCCCTTTGAAATGCATTAAACGCATGAACTCTGATGCCTTCGGGGAAACCGATGGCAGTCTAGTGTCTGGTGAAAAGGAATGTTACTGGCCATGGACCTGGTTTCCTGCGATATCTGTGGGAGGTGACTGGGATTTTTAAAAGGAACTGTGCACTATGAAGGGGTTTTTGTGGCACTATGAAGGGGTTTTTGTGGGTGGGTTGTTTTTGAAGGTGGTTGTACTATAAAGAGGACTTCGTAGTAAAAGGCATCAAATCATAAAAGCATGAAATTAGGTTAATCGCTCGGCCAACGGCACAAAGCCTATGGATAGAGCAGATAGGGGACAATTGTGGAGGTAACAAGCTCCCTTAGACCTCTCTGTGGTCTATCAAGTTTGCGGGTTATGTAGAAAGTCCTTAGGATCCAAACGGCTCTCTACATAGCCCCCTCAAAGAGGATCAAAGAGCATATGGCAAGGATTAAGCTTTGAAGAACACTCTAGAAGGATAAGGGTCAGAAGGGTACTCGAGAGCAACAGATCCCAGACATGTCGCATGATTTCAAGGGTGAGACTGCTAATAGCAATCAACAGAGATTCGAGCTTTAATGAACTCTTCCTAGAAATTCATCCCCAGAGAAAGCTCTACAGCAAACAATCTCATAGCGGTGGGCAACCTTAACTTTACCACGAAAGGAGTCAGAATCAGACTGAGGGCCAACGCGATTCGCTGATGACGAAGACAAAGCGACGTCAGCGGCCCACGGCCTCGAACTAATGGTTTCGGATTAGACTCTTTCAAGCCTCTTCGCCATCGGAAAGTAAAAAAGCGCTACGTGAATAAGCTAGCATTAAATCGAAGTGTCAAAGCAATCAACACAATCGGATAAAAGAAACGTAAAAGGATATGACACTACGTCAACCTCCCTGTGGGCTGTTATTGCTGACCTGGTTCAAAGCTATTTGTTTACCCTTTTTGGGTAACTCTACTATTTTGTGATCAATTTACTATATCTCTTGAAACACTGGAAGTGTTCTTATATAGACCCCGTGTTTTCCCCATCAATGGAGAAATACAACTTTCTTGGATTCAAAGGGGAAGGAGCCCGCTCCCTGGAGGTAAAATATGTAAGAGAAAAAACCCTTTGACTTTTCCTAGACAATACTAAGTAGCATGCCGTTAGAAGCGCACTTAGGCGAACGTACAGACAAACAAATAAGGGAAGAAGTAAATAAACAACCCAATAAATGAACAGGAAATGCATACGGGAGGTCTTGTATATAAAATATCTGATCTTGAAAATTTTGAAGGCAAATTTCATAATAACCCCGAGAGGGCCAGGTTTCACTTCAAGAGCTGAAGGTACTACTCAAGTGGGAGGCACTACTGAAACACCCCGAAGGAGGACCTCAATCAAAGAAAGAGGCAGGAAACCTTTACTGGAAACGTCAATAAGGATTGAATTTCCCAGAGAAAGGAATCGCGGAGGCATGTGGTATCTGTAAGAAAAGAATCAAGAGCATAGATTGGGAAAGAGGGAGTATTGTGGGAAATACCAATTGAGGAAGAGATATGTTAGCGGTCGTAATGAAGTGAGGCATAAGGAAACGTTTCGAGGACGCGATTTACAGCGAAAGAGACTCGCAGGAGTCGAAAAAATCGTCGATGAACAAGTATATTCATAGCGAACAGAGAGACTTACTGTCACGGAAAGGGCAAAAAGGGGATCATTCCCAAATTGCCCCTCTTCGATGGTGCACGGTTTTACCATTTCCCAGTCCAAGGCCTTCATTTGGAATTCACAAGGAGAGATTAGCAGTGTTTTTCAGGAATGATGGGAAACCTCAAGATTCTTTAGGGAAGCCTTTCTTTCTTTGGGGTAGGGTAAGTTCGCGATGGCGCCACATCGCCACCTCGCACGCATCAGTAATTCGCCGTTTCACGAATCGGCACGCACGCCAGCAATTCTTCATCGGACGTCAGACATCTGTTTATTCGACGGAAGACGAGGCCAAAATGGGCTTCACTTGTTCCCCAGTGGTCTTTAAATACTTAACTGTGGGCGGTCTCCGGGAGCAGTTATTATCCAAATTATCCGGCACATTTTTTGCTGATTAACTTCACGCACTCTTAGAGGGATTACGTAGAAACAACCACCTTCACAGGAAGTTTCCTACGCAACTTAGGGATTATATGGATTTATCAAGCAAAATCCCTTAAGCGCTTCGGTCAAGTAATAGAATAAACCACGACTTAACGGGAATTTATCCGTTCAGCGAATCAAAAATCCCTGGCCTGATCATAAAACTAGAGCCTACGCGTTCCTAGGTTCCTAGAGCTGCCAATTAGAATGCACGTAATCACTACGAATAAATCGTCATCGAGATGCACTACCAAGAGTGCAACACAACTTGTTAGGGGGAAATACGGTAGCCGGGTAACGAGGAAGTAGTAAAGGGGGCTTTTAAGCTGAAAGTGACGCAACATAGATCAGGCAACGATGAAAACATCAAGATTATAGCCTCCAATCTCTACGGCGTAGGTAGATGATAGTAGGCTTGGCAGAGGATAATAGCTTATGGTATCCATAGATCGCCAATCATTTCCGGGTGAACCTCGAGATGGCTGATACAGACAGGACCCAATTAGTAGGCTTGAGGGGAATCAGTGAAAACAAGCCTGAATAACAATGGTCTTCCCTCGATTAAAGATTTCTCATATACAGGAGAACTCATTGGAGAAAGAAATGATTGAAATCGTTCCATTGGCAATATGCCAACGCCTAGTTGTAACTTCCCACCTACTGCAAAGACCGTAGTCTCTACAATTAACAAAAATCCGCCCAAATATAAAATGATCTGGCAGGAGTTATACTCAGGGAGTGGCATGTAATTCACCAGACTTGACAAGACTTTTTTAAGTTGGAAGAGGAAGCCTTGGTTGAACTGGAGTGGGAGTAGTGAGACTAGTCCCCTTCGCTTTGGATTCTGGCGAAATCAAATAACATTCTAGCCTGTGAGTACATTTCTTTTTAGCTTTCCTTCTGAAATGAAATTTTTTACGATTTCTAGAAAAATTGCTAAAATTCATTTCCTAATTCTTCGATGTTTGGAGAATTCTTGATTCACTGCTCAGTATTTTCTTCACAATGGTAAAGGAAATATGTTAATGTGAAAGAATTGTTAACATTGGATTAAACAGTTTCCCAAGGGCCGAAGAGAAGCTTTGAAAATTGTTGCAGAACAGCTATAATAGAATTTAGAGGAAATTCTTGACAAGCCCAAGCTCTCTGGCTCAACAGATTCCTCTAACCGCCCTCTTCCTGTTACTTTTCATTTTGTTACGTCAATCCGTAAAGGTCATTCACTAGTATTTTGATGATTAGTTAGTTTTTTCGCGAAGTTTTTCAAATGACGATTTGATGGAAGTACTTGCACTTCCCCTGTCAATGACAATCATAATAAAGTACTAACAGGAGGAGCAAAAAAGCGAACAAGTAGCCGAAGGGGAAAGAAAATAGAAAAGTGAAGTAACATGGAGAGATAGTGGTTCAATCGAACCAGGTGGTGATTCGGCTGTTTTCAGCCGGTATTCAGTTCTTCACAAGGAATTTGATCCAGGAGTTCGGGTAACACGGAGTGTAAGAACTTTCAAACTGGTTCATCGAACGGCCAATGCCCTAATGTTTGAGGTTTTTTTCTAGTTCCGAGGTGATGCGTAAACAGATACTTTGAGGAGGCTGATTACATGGCACACGGCCAACAAGAAGAAATGAACGCTTGAAAAACCGTGGGAAAGGGGTTTACGTGAAAACGGGGACGAAAAATAAGCCAGGAAGATAGCCAGCATGGGAATTCCATCGGCATTGATCGGTTGGCTGACGGCAGTCGGCGTCGTCGTCGACGTCGGCGTGGTCGTCCCGGCTAGCGGTAGTAATTAGGCGTTCCAAGGGGCGGGGCAGTTGGGCCAGTGCCCATAGAACGAACAGATGTCCAATACTATGTAAATACGGTATGAGGGTGGATGTGTGAATGGGACATCGAGACCTCCAGATGAGGTAAAACGTAACTATCACTTGGAAATCGTCCAGGAAGTATTTTTCCGACGGGAAATCAGGAAACGTGAGTAGATCGAGTTTTTCAGGAGTGGAAATGGGCATTTCAAGGGTGAGTGACGTTTTCCATTACGTTACCATGACATTTTTACATCGCCATCGCCATCGCCATCATGTCCATTCCATCGGAATACGTTCCACCACGTCTTTGTGGACTGTATTGACATCAGAAATGTCGTGTGGTTGTGACAGGCACCATATATGGTCGTACGACAAAGCTGGAGCTTGGGATACCGAACCTTACGTAAACATAACAATACCGAGTCGATAGGTTCGATGAAACGCCGATGTCGCAGATGACCCTTAGAGAGCAAAAATTCATTCCTGGTAACCCAAATTAACACCGTTATCGAGAGCAATAAATATGCCGAGACGCGGGTAATTAATATGACGAATGTCATTGTCCGTTACCCAGAAGGGTAACCTACTTATGAGAGATATCTGACCAAGAAAAAGTCGAACGGATGGATCTCAAAGCTTGAAAAACTCAGAACCCTTTCCTGTTGATCCGTTGGGTTTTCCTCACTTTCGGGGGTGCTAACATTCAGGACAGAGCCACAGCCGTAGAATCATTCAGAACAGATCCCGTGGTCTCACTGGCGTACTTGGGAACATTGTAACCCTGTCTGAGCCTCGTTATCACGTGATAGCATTCAGGATTCTCGGTGAGAATTTAGGTCTAGCTCCTTAAAGACTACTTATTGGTGAGTCAGTATTCCTTCAAACCTCCTTATCTAATTATATTTTCTAAATTGAGCCTAATTCTCTCAGAGCCTAATACCTTCGTTAGAAGAATTGGTTTTTAACAACTGTAAGAATATTATCCTTCTGATCCCATTCTTTCCTGAAATTCCGTCTGATCCTTTGATTTTAGAATCCCGTAGAGAAGATTGAACTTGTAGTGGATTATAAGTTCATTATAGACCGTGCCATGCGTAGGTGCTTTTCTTGGAAACGCAAATTCGATTGAAAGCGTCCCCCTGGACCGAGTCCTTGAGATTGCTTTCCTTGAAAAGCTAATGGAACATTACGTATTCATCGATTTTCTCAGTACCAAGATTACCAACGGCATTATCGATCGGTGGCGTCAGATTTTCAGAAGGTAAACAATCAATAGCATTCGATATTGATGGAATCGATCAGCCCAGATAAAACAGTGATTGTAATAGAAAACAGTTGGAAAAAATAGTAAGAATCTGAAGTCAAAAGACCAATGCAGTTGGTCTACAAAGGCTGGCTATGCCTGATCCAAAAGAACGACAGTAATCGGAGCGGTCTCAGCCGAGCAAATATTGACCCGCAAGCCATTACGGTAATATGGATGAATGGCAGATAAGAGAGCTATGGCTGCTGGCAGAGCGTAGTAAATCACTTATCCCCTAAACAGAATGGCTAGCTAAATGTTGAGGGTAGAACCTCAAGGAAGCGGGCGCCCAAGGTGCCCGTAGGAACGCGACTGAATGGGAAAATCAATTTACTGCGGCCAAGTTCGATGGCAAAAGTACATTATCATGAAAACATTGTTAATACTTCATTTTGGGAAACCAACGAGAACATCAGATGATGCCACTGAACCGATGAAATGGAGAGTTGAAGGCTGTTGNAAGCCATTACGGTAATATGGATGAATGGCAGATAAGAGAGCTATGGCTGCTGGCAGAGCGTAGTAAATCACTTATCCCCTAAACAGAAAGACTAGCTAAATGTTGAAGGGTAGAACCTCAAAGAAGCGGGCGCCCAAGGTGCCCGTAGGAACGCGACTGAATGGGAAAATCAATTTACTGCGGCCAAGTTCGATGGCAAAAGTACATTATCGTGAAAACATTGTTAATACCTCATTTTGGGAAACCAACGAGAACATCAGATGATGCATCTGAACCGATGAAATGGAGAGTTGAAGGCTGTTGCCTGAACCTAACGCTTTTTCTTTCTTTTTTTTCGGGACACAATGGGGACACCATACGGTGGGAAGAACCGGAAATCAAGGGCACACCGCCCTTTTGGTTGTGGTAAGAAATTGATAACGCTGTCAATGCCACCAAGAGATTAACCGGAGAGAGACAGTGATGAGCAAGTACGGGACGGCATTCAGTTGACCAAGTGCGTAGGCACTTTGTGAACCCAGAGGGAAGCTCTTTGACTATACTCAAGAGACCATAAGAGGCATGGAAAAGAATGGGGCCAATGATCAATGACAAGAAAGAGGAAAGGGTCATAAAACTCGCAAGAATTAACGGCATAACATCATGTTGACCTTCAATTACTCCTTATTCTGCTCCATTGAACTCACTTTCTAAAGCGGCAAACGTTTCCGCCAAAGGGGGAAGCTGAAAGGGTGAAGATGCGACGGGCCGTTTTTTTCCAAGGGCGCAAAAGCCTTGAAGACAGAGCGGCAGATGTGACTAACCCTGAAATCTGCCATAAATGGCATGCGATTGCTGTCCGAACGAGACAGACACGATGAGGCGCCAGCTGGTCGACCACGGATAAAGGACCAACCAAGACACAATGTGCGTATATTATCGCTAGAGGGCCACGAGGTCAACTCAGTCAGTGCGCCGATGACAGAGTGGTGGTGGGGGGTCTTGATGGTCGTTCACGTTGTAAAGAAGGGACGAGTTCTTTGCGTAGGTATATTCCTCGTCGGCGGAGATCGACGCATGTCATGGGGGTCCAAAGGTTGGGGTTGAAGCTGCGGCAATTTATCTGGTTTTGTTGGGAAATGCCATGGGATCAGGAATCCATGATTGCTTTTTAGCTACTCCTGAACGACTTCCTTTGTTATCTCTGACAATGAGCTACTGTGTAGACGTAGACGTCATGATTTCAAAAATTCATGCTTAATGGCTTTCATTGTTACTTCCGAGCTACTGAGTAGACGTCACAATTTTCAAAATTGTTGATTGTTTACAAAAAAAAACTTTTTATGTGAACTGGGACGTACCAATCCTGACATTGGATACCCAGGACAGACTAATCATGCGGTCAAGGAGCTCAAGCATAAGCCCCATACGAGCTAATCTGCTCATAAAATTGAGGACGAGAGCTAATGTAAGCTATAAAATAGATTACTCTAACAGAGAATGCATGTATGAGAGCGGATAATTCTAAAAAGACCATTAAAGGGAAAAGCACTTCCGATGATTTCCTTTCTAAGAAGATTTCCTCGTTAAAAGCTCTATAGTTCAGAGTTCTTTTCTTACACCTCATAGGTATCGGCCCATTTTATGAGCTAATTAGCACCTTAAGGAACCCAATCAGTTTCCTTCCGGTTGTTTCTGAACTTTTTTTGAAGTAGGAAGTCAAGGAGCCAGTTTAAGATCCACAGCTTCATACTCGATCAAACTGGGAGTTCTCCCGTTCAAAACTCATTGGACGAAAATCGGGACGCGAAGATTTTACATAGGCACTTCTTCAAGTCGGAATAGATTATTTAAACTCGGTAGAAATGGAGCCTTCACGTCACGTGGGTGTTTTTTGAAAAGAATTCCGTTGTGACTCGTTTTTTTCCCAGCCATAACTTCAAGAGGATGGACGAGGCGTCGCAGATGGGAGTAGTGCTGCCACACGCCAGCTGTCCAAAGATTAGATTTCGTGAAGGCGATCCAGGTCGCTCAAGGTCAGGAGCGAACCCTTTAGTCATTAAGTTCCGCCCTCCTTGGGTCATTCAACTCCAGGTCGCTCAAGGTCAGGAGCGAACCCTTTAGTCATTAAGTTCCGCCCTCCTTGGGTCATCCAACTCCCTGATTCGTTTAGGCATAATAGGACGCCTGATATTTAGTGCTGGTCGATTTCATGGAAGGATAAAAGGCTTCTCTTCTTGAAGCAATCTTTCTTTAGTTTACCCCATGCTTATTTACTTCTATTCAGAAACACAATGAAGTTTCAATCGCCTATGTGATGTTTTGAGGGGGCAGCGCATGATTGTCGAAGTTGGTGCTTTTTCATTAAAGTAGGTTCAATGCCAGCCAGCTGGCCATGGAGAGGCCGTGGAGGCGAAGGGGGTTCAGGCTGGTTCAGTACGGTAGTGGATCTTCGGACATTCTCTCACTTGGATTTTTTTGCTGAGAAAGATAACGAAGTCTTTTCATTGTTTATAACCCTGTCTTGGAATACGCCCACTCATTCGACCTTCGAAAAGTATCGTAACGGTGTTTGGATGGTGTATCTTACTTTACAGTTGAATTACGGAACCAGCTATTGCACAAGTTATTCGTTTATCTTCTCTGGCCTGGCTAGAACCAATTGACTGGTTCTGGAGAGATGAAATGCTCTGTTTGCCTGGAAGAGTGTTGGGCAAGAAGCCAGTCCCAGTGCCATACGTATGGAGGGTTCTAAGAGGGAGTAGCTAAGATGCAGAACTTTTTTCTGGAAAAGTCAGTTCGATCTGATATTGCTTGACTAGCCCCAGGGAGCAGAGCGTCGGAAAGTCCGACTGGTGCTGCCGTTTTTTTTTTTTTTATGAAGTTTTCCTAAGCTTTTGTAGTGGCATTTTTTGGCTAAAAACTGGAAATCATGGAGAAGAGTGCCGGCGACATTGTTTAGGCCGGATTCAGCCAAGCTTTTTAGCATACTGGTTACTAATCACGTAGAAAGGTGGCAATTATCATTAGATTTCCGTGTCAATGAGCAGTATAAGCCTCTTTGTGCCCATGTGTCAGAGAAAAAGGAGCAGCTCAAGCATCAAAAAAGACGACATCTGGCGTAGTTGCTACGAAAGGCGCCCTAGTCAAAAGTAATTGGGCCGTTTAGCCAATCCAATTCCGCCTGTGAATAGAGGCGACAGAGCGAGTGAATTGCTGCTCACATCGTGTAGCAACGACCAAATAATATTTAAGAAAAGAGCGATTCCCACTCAAAAAGGCAAAAATGGGGATTTCCTTTGAGAGGAGGGATTCTTAAGGTCTTAATACCTAGACCTGCTACTGTACTCCTACTGTCACGCTTGCTATCGTTACTTTGGCCTGGTACGGTTAGCTTTCAACCCTCCATTCAACGGACCCCCGTGGAAATGACATAAATGGGTCATATTTGCTCTCACCCACCCGTTGTCTCTAGCAAGGATAAAAAGAAGTGAGCTGGTAAGCCACTTTATGAACTGTCGAGAGGATTTCTCCTTGTAGAGCAATTAAGAGATTGGTAGGAATTGGGAGGCCCACTGACGATCGTATTAGGAGAAGGAGATCGGTCGCATCCGGGAACACCAGGCTATTTGCTGCCCTTGTGAGTAGCCGGAAAATGAAATATGAGAAGGTGCGTTGAGTGGCAAACAAAGCGTCAGCTGAGGAATAACTAAGTGAGCCGTTCCATCCTCTACAAAGAAGGTGGTGTAGGACGCTTTCATGACAAAAAATGCATTGTGACATGCATAGTAAGCAAGCTAATTAGGGAGGGTAAGGGGAAAGCCAGCTTTCAGCGGATGCATGGAACTGGGATATCGTCCACAACGAAGTACTTATTGGTGACTGACAGTATGAAGTGGAATCGTTGGATATGATGGAACATTACTAATGATAATTTGTGGTAATGGGAAGTGTGAAGTGATACTGTCGGATATGGATACACTTCACTAATGATAATTTTTGTAGTAGGAAGTGAGGTGATATTCTCGGATGTGACAAGTCAGTACTATTGATAATTTGTGGAATAGGAAGAGTGAGGTGATATTTTCGGATATTATGGGACAGTGCGGTAATAGGAAGTGTGAGGTGATATTGTCGAATATAATGAGACATTACTATTGATAATTAGTGGTAGTAGGAAGAGTGAGGTGACATTGACAACGAGATTTTGCTATGGTAAATCGTTGTAATAGGAAGAGGGAGGTGATATTGTCGGATATAATGAGACACTACTAATGATAATTTGTGATAATAGGAAGTGTGAGGTGATATTGCCGAATATAATGAGACATTACTATTGATAATTAGTGGTAGTAGGAAGAGTGAGGTGACATTGACAACGAGATTTTGCTATGGTAAATCGTTGTAATAGGAAGAGGGAGGTGATATTGTCGGATATAATGAGACACTACTAATGATAATTTGTGATAATAGGAAGTGTGAGGTGATATTGTCGTTTGTGATGGAATACTGCCAAGGATAATTCACCTTAACAATCAAAGTCTTTCCCATTGTTCTGAGCGGAGATAGGAAATCATCGCTCAATTCGTTTTTGGTCTTCTGCCATATTGTCTTCAT
>UZAF01018054.1:18192-34787 GCA_900617895.1 Haemonchus placei | reverse complement strand
GGGGGGGGGGGGGGAGTGGGAGGGGGCTGTACGATTTCTTTACGCTTCTCTACAGTGCAAGGGTTCGACAATGAAGCATTGGGGGTCTGTGCCACAAACTTCGATATCGAACTCTGTAAACGGGCTTTATAACAAAAGGAAATCTCATATCTATCAACTGGGGATGGTAGAGCTACTTGTTCACAGCTGGTCCCACAAACGTTTCATCCAAATCAACAAGCGGTATGCCAGCCACCATCGTTTTCTATTTCAAATTGCTTACCTGAAGGTGCATTGGACAGGAGAGGACCAACGAGATTCTGACCGAATAAAGGATCTGACCGTCCTTATGTATCCGAATTAACACATTTGGTTTGTCTATCATATGCTTTTGCGCCTGCTTTTCGTTCTGTAAATAAAGTCACTATAATAAATAAACAGTATAATAGTCAATATAATAAATAAACAATCACTATAATAATTAAAAATTATTATAGTGATTGTTTCCTTCATGATACCCAAAATATAATATGTATTTGGATCTATAATCACTGGAGTAATGGCGGACGTGGTGTAGTGGCAAGTGGCGCACTATTACACACGCTTCGTTCGGGATCGATTCTTGGATCCATATTCTCTTAGGCCAACCAAGCCTCTCATCCCTATGGTGCCAATCAATCGGTACGACAGTTTTCTGGGAGAACAAAGGCTCTGACTCGGACATTGGGTGATCACCGCAACTTATTGTGTAGGCCACATATGCATTCAAAACCCCACTACGAATCTGGTTCTGAACTCTGGGTCATTAAGGTTAATGAGAATGGCGCATCCCAAAAACGGTATCGACAAAATCCAGAGGTTATATTTTTCCAGAATGACATCAGTATATTTACTGTTCTTAAACGGAATAGTCAGGCAGAAGTGTCATTGTTGTCCAACCTGGAGTTTCAAATTCTTCCACTTCCATCCTGAAGATCACTCAAGCGAAATATTCGGCCTAAAGTCCTTGCGCTACCGATGCTGCATGCCATGAGCATTCCGGATAACCCAGCAATATTTTACTGAAGTTATACTCACCTTTCGATTTGATCGATGGTGCAGTAGCTCAGGCACTTTGTTATTTAGCAAATGTTGGAAACGTTCGAAGAAAGGCGCATTCGCTTTGGATATTTTGCAAGTCAAAAGCTCCCTTCCATCATCAGGTCGCCGAGGAAGGCGATAACGATGAAAGAGATGGCGAGCAACGTTAAAGTCAGGACAACAAGGTCTATGTTGTTGCAGTTCAATAAAGAATGACGTGGAGATCATGAGTTATCTACCATTATTTGTCTAGATGTAACCATTGACTGCCTAATGGGTAGATGCGGCCGGCTTGAGTTGGACCAGTTTACACCATCGCATTTTCGGTGCATCAGGATAAAAATTTGGAAACCCCTGGCGTAAAACTTAATCTTTTGAGTGAGTCGTCAGATCTTGCACGATGAACTCTTCGCAGAACAGGACTTAAAACCCCCCTCGAATACTTTACGACGGCCAGTCAGTCAATGAGGCATGGACAGGTAGAGACCAGCTCAGAATCACCTTTTATTCTTCTTCAGGTTTGTTTCGTTTATTCGTTTTGTCTTGACTTTTTTCTTTTTTTTTTTTTTTGAAGTTTTTCATGATAGAAATCCGCAAAGGCACGCTGGGAGTCAGTTTTGTTTCCAATTTAATACATAGCCTCTACACTAACAGTGAGTTGGGATGGAATGTAAACAGAAATGACGAAGTCAGGCAGGATATCCGCGAAGAAAACTAGCGATTAGATGTAATCACGTGGAAGATTCCAGAAGCGATTCAATCTCAATCGAGTATCCTTCATAGTATTCATCATCCTTCCCTCAGCACATTAATGTAATTGTCGTGATAAAGGGTGAAAAATAAAGTCTTCGGGCGTTGATCAATCTCAACGTACGGATGCGCCCCCGCACTCGACTTCAATTTGGAATGTGGCTATGTGGCTTATACATTGACTTGCGGTGGAGAGCCGAATTACCAGTCAGTGCTTTTTCCTCTCAGACGATTCTGCTACCAATCGAGCGACCCCAGATGGATGGAAGGCTTGTTTGACCTAGGCGGACCCGGGATTCGAAGGCATGACCATGCATGTGTGACAGGTGTGCCTCTCAGCCCTATACCACTGAATGTTAAAACACAGTGGGCGAAACCTACAACAATTTTAGGGGAAACTGTCCTGAAGGGTGTGGTTGTAGGTGTGAAGGGAATGGAGAATAATATCAAGTGGAACTCCAATACATGGCTACTTCCACCTTTGGTCTGTCGAAAGTTGCTGTCTTAGGATGGGTAGCTGCTGATACCACAGAAGGCAGAAACTTTTTTTGCTTTCCCGATAGAGGTGCGTAGTTGATTCATCCAACTGAGTATGTAACAGGCAGTTCTTCCCAAGTAGCAGCTGCTAGTAAGTGGCCCAATTTATGTACATGGAATAGCCGCCGTCTAATTATCAGCAAATAGAAGCAAATGTTCGGTGATGATGGAATTGACGTGAGCTGCTTGTTGAAATTCCTATTCACTTGGAAGTTTATCGGTCTGAGTGATACCCGTTGGGAGCTACTAATCCATCAGGCGTGGTAGGTGACATCCAAAGTTCCAACACACTCTCGCCTTAAATAACGAGGAATTGGTCAAAATATCAGGTAAGTAAGTGCTGCACCATTGAAAAATCTACTCGGCACAGGAAGCATTGGTCAACCACTGACCACCACCACAGAAAACATCCATTCTCTTCTACGGTGCTAGGAAGGGTTGCCTGCAAGCTAAGGCCAACTTCTGTGGGTAAAATTGTGAAGGCAGTGTTTTTGGAGGNCAAAATATCAGGTAAGTAAGTGCTGCACCATTGAAAAATCTACTCGGCACAGGAAGCATTGGACAACCACTGGCCACCACCACAGAAAATATCCATTTTCTTCTACGGTGCTAGGAAGGGTTGCCTGCAAACTAAGGCCAACTTCTGTGGGTAAAATTGTGAAGGCAGTGTTTTTGGAGGGTTACACTACAGTGAGGTGCTTAGTTAACTGAATATCTGAAGAAGACTATGTACCTGAAAAAAGCTGTCCGGCATCCAGATTTGCTGCCCAGCAGTGAGGATAAGAAAGTCGGGCTTGTTGTCACCTGGCAGGCCATATGCCAGTCGACCATCCACCCACGATTCTCTGAACGTCAACTGCACGCTGTACTCCATGTTCACGTCGTCAATTTTCGAAATACTGTAAAGCACAAGATTAGTGAGTCTTTCGGAAGCCTCTGTTTCGCCGATATTCGGTTCTCCAGAAAGGCTTCGTTAGCAGCTTCACATTGCAGTGGTTCGTCAACGCAGCAGCTGATAATGAAGCCAATTATCGTCGCATAAATTTGCCAATCTCATATTTCACACGGTGTCCGTCTCATCAGGAGGTGCCTATGGTTAGTTACCCGTGATCAAGACGTTTTTGGAATTACGAAAGGCCAAAAATCAGCCATTCTAAAATTGTCTCGAGACTCATGAAACTTTCCACGCTTCTTTACGCTAAACCGAGGAAAACTTGGAGCCCTCGGAGTACTTTAAAGAGGGTGGAGGATTCAACAAAAGTGCATTTCTTTGAGTTAGCGTAGCTCATTATCAATTCATAAGAAAACTCCAAGATTGCACATTTGGAACTTCTATAGCAGAGATTCTTCTCTGGCGACCCAAATTGGTGAGTGGTCAAAAGAGGGAGCCATCCTAAGTCGACTCTTTTCCCATCTACACCTCGGAGGGAGCGCTGAATAATTTGATTCTTTCCCTCCACAAAAGTATTATGCCCTGTATAATGATTTCAAGGAGAACTCGAAGATGTACTCCGTTCTAGGAGAAGTTCGGATTCAAATAAGGGCGAGAAGAGTCATTGCGATACTAACATTCAAACTACTCCGCTACTGCTTTGAAGGAACTCCAGGAAGGGGCTTACACTGCTAGGAGAAGGTAGCCCGTCCTTCTAGAACATCATGCGTTACTAAATTCGGAAACCAATACTCTCATGCATGGGAAACTGCATAGTAAAAATACAAACGAGAACGAGGTGGCAGTTGTGGGAGGAAATCACTTAAACTAGTCGCCTGAACTGCAAGAAGACAGAAAAGTAGGAAGTCCATGATCAATTTTATCTTGAGGTCCTTTACGAGCTTAGAATTCATCTAGCAAGGGCGAAAATTCTTACAAGCCTCCCAAAGCATCATTATTCCTCCTCTTCATAATTTGTACTCTTCTCATTCCAGTGCCTCATAGATTAAGCTTGGGATACTTAGCGGAATCCATTGTACTTCCGTAATATTCTTACTTGGGTGGCTCAGTAGGTTGGAATCTATTAGAATATGCACTTGAATGTTCATATTTGGCAACAACCTAACTCTTCAAACGCATCAGTCTTACTACGGCTACAGAACGATGACTCCCCCTCATTCCCATAAGTTACATTTCCTTCAGATTCGAAACCAGACGACCACTATCATCTTGACAGGGCATTATAGGAACTTGACAGGACATTCAAAGAACATGGGACAAGAAGTGCTCGTCTTCTCCAAGTTCTGGGCTGTGGTGAATCAAAAGTTCAAGAGGGGCTTGACCCGAGAGCGATGGCTGAAGGAAAACAAAAGGATGTTATGAAAAAGAGATCCTTTCATTCTCTCCCTTCTCCAAGAATGAGGTAAACAGGAATGCATCGTACTTATTATGAACTCTAGAGCAATTAAGCAGGAATTTTAACAAGAAAATGAAATTGCTGACGTTACCTTCTAATGAGCATGTTCACGTTAACAACCACCGGTCCGTGGCTACCTAAATGGATAGTGTAAGAAAAGCATTTCAACCAAAATCTGTACCGTTTTTGGAATCCCACACTTTTGAGCTCATGAGAGCAACTAGGAATTCAATCAGCGCAAGAAGGAAGCAAATGTTGAGATTTCTCAGAAACGGCCCACGATTATGTAAGTTTTAGATCGGCCTGTACAGTTCTGAACATCTGTTCAGCTGATACTTGTTACAAGAGTAGGATGCTACCACAGTGGCTCTTTCAAGGAAGTGGGCCTGAGAAATTTGCTGTGCGCCAACACTGAAAATTAGCTTCCGTACGAGCAGCCGTTCAAAGAGTGAGCTACCTCTTGACTGATTACTTTAAACAAAGTCTTTATAGTTCTTAGCTTCTCTATTTCCCCGATTTCTACTCTCGTACCAGTAGTGCCAACCCTTCTCTATACACAGGGAACCGTAGGTAACCAAAATTTGAGGGCCATCACTACAGCCACGCAGCCACGAGCTGCTCGACGTGGTAGCGCTTGATAGCAGGTGGTAATACTGGATGAGTAGGTGGTTTTCTTGTAACACGCAGAACTCTCGTTTTGTGGGAAAACAAGGCGTGGTTGAAGCGTTATATATTTGTCATGAGCTTTGTTGTCGTCACAGACCGTGGGACATTTTCAAGGAGGGGCTCTCAACGATTCACTTCTCCTCGTAGAACACTCAGACTGTTTTTGTTCTTTTTGCAAAGAAAGGAAATGTATGCCTTTTGCTGTGAGGTTGATCCCTGGCGGTCGCACTCTCCAATCGTAGCCTTTGCCCAATAGCTTCTTGATGATCTCCGTGTCCGAGGAGGCATCTGCTTCACTATAACACACCCTTCATTATGTTTTGATCGATCAGCAAACGAAAAGCTGAAGTATCATCAAAAAACATGATTTGATTCCATCACTCATCAGCCCTAACTTCCGCCACCCTGAAAAATGTGTCAGCCCAGGACGCGGAAAGTATTTGCTTAAGTAAACGATCCTTTAACTAAGTAATCGGACATTGTTTGAGCAGCACTTTCCCGCAGCGACAACAAGCTTCGATGTCTCGCCTGCCGGCATTTCCCTTCCGACTTAAAACCCTTCAAACCACAAAATTAGAAACAGCAGCTCACCATAATGTTATGAACTGAACCCGAAAAATCGTCAGCAGAAAGGCAATCGAATTGAGCAGAAAAGAATTATGAACGAAAGGCAATGGTTCATGAACGAACATCATCCGGAAGCCAGCTCGGAACAGCACTCGAACTCTTAGAATGTAGAGGGGACTCTCTAAAGCCTGAAAGTGTCTTTGTGTGAGAACGCGGGAGGAAGAAGTCTCACGATTCTTGCAGTGGTGACGACGGCTGACGTCGACGACAACCACCAGCCATTTGATACTCAGCAATTAACGAACTTTCCGAAGCTATGAGAATAAAGAGTTTTTATGGAGAAGCCAATCTCTTGCAAGGAAGGTGTACACGAAATCATGAAAAACGCTTTGGGAAACCTCTCGGATAAGAACAAAGCAGTCGAGAAGCTGGAGAATATGAATCACTGTAAATTTGAAAACTTGCGAAAATCCAAGATAAGATGATTGGCACTTATTGATTTCCCCGAGGCTCTCCAGATGCCTAATTTCCGCCCAATTTCACAGACATCAAAATGGGTATCGAAATTATGCAAAGATTTGTCAAATCCTTTTTTGTAAGAAATGGCGTCCAAGTAATTTCCTGCAATCATACTTTCAACATTGGACAGCGAGGTATGAATATTTGGGTGAGCCTTGCTTGTTTCGTTGAACGACAGAAACGAAAAATCGCGAATACGAAACGGGTTAAGAGCGAATCTTTGGAAGTTAAGGATTTCCAGGGAAATCGGAGGTACTTATGCAAATTCCTGAAGTGAATCAATACCCTGCCCAGGAAAGGACCACCAAAATTGAGACAACCCTTATTCTGATCCTAAAGGACATAAGCTGAGGTATTTACAAGAAAAAGAGTTCTTCCCTAGCCTCACAGAGTAGCCAGGATATTAGCTGTTTTTATGAGGTATCAGTGATGGCATACGGACTAGATGTAGAGTTAGAGGGTGGCAATAACAAGATGGCAGTAGACGTATGAGGTGAAACAGGAAGGAAAGAAGAGGAATGTGGCCTAGTCATGCTTAGGAGCAGCTGGATGAGATGCCGGAATGTTGCTGAGGACGTAGTTGAGGAAGTGGCAGAGTTAACAACGAGGTGATGTCTCATCTAGCGCCTCGAAGGAAATCTCGCCCGAACAAAGGAATTCAATGAAGAGTTCTGCCGATGCACGGAAGAAAGAGTCCGACGATTGTATCACACAAAGCTAAAACTCCTTTCATAGCTCACTTTCTGTCACCTTCTTTGCCTTTGCGACGACTCCATTAGTGAAGGTGACGTGAGTTTTACGTGATGTCCCTTCGAAAAAGCGCTATCCCTCATCGCTTAGCATAGAAATTTTCCGTAGAATTAGAAAGCATTCATGATAATCAGGAAAAGTGACCTATTCAAAGAGAAAGTAGATTGTTCCAGGAAAACGATCGGAAATCCGTAGTCCTATTCCACAGCAGAGAAGTGAGCACTTCATGGAATTATGTACACACGTGGTCGGTTGTTAGTACTGGGGCAAATCAACTAAAGTCACCCGTGAATCAAGACGGGAAAAACCGCCGTCTTCGTTCACAATTTGTAAGAGACAAATTGTGTTAGCTGACTCTTTGCGTGAATTGAAAAGTTTCGACTCGAAAACATACGAACGGCCGCGGCGCTTCACGCGAGTATAAGTACTTGGCTTTGCACGGAATTATTGCGAATCAAATTTGTGGGGACACAATAGGGTAGGTATAGCCGAGAGAGGAAGCGCTGAAGTAAGTGGCCTGAAGGCGTCGGAGACCAAAATTTGAATTTCTCAGAATGTGGGGCCATCTTCATCGCATTCGTGCCCGTCCTACGCCCTTGAACACAACGTCTGACAAGGGGCTCAAGCAAGGGGCTTGGGAGCAAGAAAACCCACTGCGCGATCACTGGTTGCCCCGGAAGTGATCAAAGAGAGGTCTTACCTAATTTTAGGACCAGCCTCCCCTTCCAGAAGGACAACGCGGGTTCATAGTAAAGATTGAAAGCCTGGTCAAAAGGGGAAGGTGCTATGTTCACCCAAGAGCGCTCGAATAAGCCCTAAGGTAGCTCCCCTCAAATGAAGTCACACTGGGATGTCATTTTGGACTCGAGAGAGACTGACTGAATAAAAAAACGAATAAAAAGGATTTTTCAAACCAATTCATCGACAATAGATGAGAGTAGTATGGCCGTAACATTTCGCCTCAGCATTTATTGGCAGCAAAGACCTAGACTGCCATGTTCTGGTTGAAGTCTTTAGCCAATCCGGTCGTGAGAAAAGCGTTTTTCCACGACGAGCTTTGATGCCTATACCATAGAACACTGGCCAAAGGTGTGAAGAGAGGAAGTTGATGACTGGAGAAGAGCGAAGTGTATGCTGAGCGATTAAAAGCATCATATCGAAAGAAGAAGAAGAGCAGGAGAACGAGATGAAGCACATCGCGGCAAGCGGGCAAAGCGTCTGGGTTTTCATCTCGCCAAGGGGCGGCGTTGCAAAAGCTTCAGAGACATTTGCATTCAACGAAAGGCAGCGATTGGTTATTTGCAAGTAGGAAACCGGCCTTTTCAACGTAGTCGGAAGTATTCAGCATATATTTCCTTCAGTTCCCTTCCTTGAATTCAGTTTGTGACACTACTGCTGGCCCAACTGTCACCGCCTAACTCTGTAGCTCTATCGCCGCATCTCATAAAGCCAACGATAAACGCTGTTTTACTTTCGACGTCTGCGTAATGCGATTAGAAAAGTGCCTTTCATGCACGACAAATGGGATGGGAACTTAGTTGAACGATGTACTTAAAACTGAATTTTATGAGCACTGAATAAGTACTGATCTCAGGGTTGTACTAGCAGAGACATCCTCAATTTTCTGTTCTAAGAGGATCAGTTCAACTCACATGAAAGTTATTTCAGGAGGAGGCGGTTCAGTGGTGAATATGGTCACGAGAGTTGTATGTGTTGCCGATTCTTCGTCTGTAGCGATGAGAAGATCTCGTTCAAGTGAGAACAACACTTCGTCCAGCGATGCACTATCGTTCTGGAAATAATTGATGATGTAACGGTGAGCGGCGTAGTTCTTCAGTTCATTCACCTCAAAGTGAAGCTTAGACTATTGCTTGCCCTAGGCCTGAGAACATTGTTCGCAAGCTCTGGTTGCCCCTGCGCACCGCCAAAAGACCGATAGGACCCTTGCGTTATTTCTCTTTGTTCTAGATTCTCAAACTTACATGTTGTCCATATATGGCTGCCCTCATTACGGGATACTGTAACGTTAGAGATGCTTTATGCTCTGATTCTTTTAAAGAGGAGGGCCATGTGTTGTATATCGAGGAGAATAAGGAAAAAACGGGTTGGTGAGGGGATCAAAGCAAGCAGGCAGGCTGTTGGCTCAGTTCGACCTTAGAATTGATCAAGCTTTTAATAAGGATGCGTTGGGAGGTACTGCAGCCTTTTGACTTCCCGCCGATCTGAAGATTTGCTCATTCACCTCGTCATCCCCTAACATTGATATTAGCATATCAACTCTTTGTTGCTGTCAACTGTTCTAATCAGTAGCCTTCACAAGTAACCCGACGATAAGTAGCAACGACAATTCCCCAGCCAGTCTTCGTCAGCTTCAGATTCTCATCGCTACCCATCGTTACTTATTTACAAAAGTTTCCGATTAGAACAACCGAAACCACCCAAGAGCAGGGATGCAAACATCAAAGTTGCTACGGTTAGTCGCTGACACGACGTGTGTTGACACTCGTATCATCGAACGAAACTTCAACTGAGGAAATTGGAATTTTTCATTTCTTCTACAGAGTTTCTCCAACCTCGCCCTCCACATCATCGTAGTACCGGGAACTTCCTGTTCTTGAATGCCGATGTGTTCTCCCTGCGGATCTGAAATGAGCGAATTCTAGACAGATATGTGATAAACCGTAAGGGGACCGTGGGTTCCCTAGGCAGCGTACCTGATTATAAGCTGGGCCACTACCGCGAATTGAACCCAAGAGGTTGTGGAGGGCCAAAACCCAACCATTTCTTGGAGTGCTTTCGAAGCGAATCCCTATCCTGTAATAGGAGATAGAACGGCTTCTTTTAGAAAATTTGTCACTAATCATAAGGTGCTGTCGACGATAGCAATTTGGATAAATCGCAAAACAATAATTAGTCGCGAAATTCCCTTGTGTAGTAATTAAATGGCAAATAATAAGGAATGTCAGGCATTAAATATCAAAACAATAGTGACGGGGACAATAGTGCTATCAGCAAGCTTTCAAGCGGGACGAGTTTCACGGGGCACAGACAGTGCTGGGCGCCACCGTCGTCCACAGATATTGGAGTCATGGCTAGTCAAACAATCAGCTACGATGATCACCTGAACGTTCCAGCAGCGAGTGCTCAGAGGATAACGCTTAAGTGC
This sequence comes from Haemonchus placei, assembly GCA_900617895.1. Taxonomy (NCBI): domain Eukaryota; kingdom Metazoa; phylum Nematoda; class Chromadorea; order Rhabditida; family Trichostrongylidae; genus Haemonchus; species Haemonchus placei. The sequence goes on along the minus strand of UZAF01018054.1, from coordinate 24,425 downwards.
ACTGTGACTACTGCGGTGCCATCAGTTCTTGCCCGAAAATCTGAAAGTCGGATCGGATTTCTGGCTCACTGAATTTTCCAATCAAGGAGAATAAGACAAGCGCTTCCCATTTTTATTGCCCTCCTAATTGATGGGAAATGAACTGTGAGCGTCCAAGCCTGTAAATGAAAACAATTAGGCAAACAATTAGTTGGCGATCTGTAATATTGCTTCTTGCCTTATGAAAGGGAACGACTTGGTTGACAATTTGGTCGCAAAATAAGTTTCCATTCTGAATCGTGGCGGCGATTTGAATGCGTATGTGGTTTGCTAAATATATCCTGTAGCCAGTCTATGTACAAATCAGCTTTTATCCTCCCAGGCGAGTCTGGTACCAAATACATAATTGATTCGTAAGGATGACTGGCTCAGTTGGCCCAAACGAGCATCAGTCCGGAATTTGAACCCCAGACCATGAGTGTGTAAAAGAAAGCCATTTGCCACTGCACCACCTGCGGCTCATCGCATCCCACCAATGACAAAAACAATTGTGGAAAATTAGAAGAACAATGCGATGTTGGGAACTGGCTGTGCAAAACCTAGACTTTCAGAGTCTGTGTGAGAATCCTAGGCAATTTCCTCTCTAGAGTCAGTGTGGGCATCCTAGGCAGGTTCCTTCCGACAGATTCAGACAAGGTGAGGTTTGAGACCACAATTACACTGAAATTCATGTACACCTGTTTTTTTGAGGAGTAGATATTGTGAAAAGTACTGAAGTGGAACTAATGAGATTTTGAAGGAATTCTCGTGATTCTAGCTCGTTATACCATGTGGAGGTGAAAAACGGTACGGAAGCTGATAATTCAAGCCGTCCACACCTTATAGCACATGAAAACTCAGACGTTTCCCGCAATTTAAGTGATTAGGAACAACGTACGTTTATGCTTCCCTCCATGGATTTTACCATATAAAAGTGATTTGGTACCTTGCCATCAACTGAAATTGGAGATCCTTGAGCTGTACATCGCTCGAAGGGTTGGAAAGCCAAGGATTTAGATTCTTGTCGAAGTCATTAAGAAAGTTTGTTCGGAGCATCTTCATCTAGATATCTAACACACCATCCACCTAATCGCTCATATGTTGTGGGCCGAGCATATCCCAGCCTTTTATTACTAAGTGGAGGAGATGTAGCAGAAATACTCGCTCCTCACTTGCACAGTGAATGGCTCACTCACTGCCTCACTATTCAAGAGTTTTATGCGGCGACAGACTATAGATCTGTCATTATATGTTATGTAGCTTTTCAATTGCAAGCCCTTTTGGTACATCCTTTTCGCTCCCCTTTATATACAGTGAGGGCCCTTGAGCAGTTTACTTACCCTGGAAATGAAGAAGGACTTCAGGGACATAAGCAGCAACTCCAGTTTTCTAATGTCTAGATGCAGATCATGTCACCCCTTCAAACACTCAATATTTGATGATGTTCCTAGGTTCTCATTACTAGATTATATCTGAGTTATTGATAGGATTTGATCTGTGTGTTGTGTCATGATACTCTTCAAGAGTGGTACTGAAGCTTTCGTTCCGGAACTTACCACTAAAAGGTAAAAGGATAGTCTTGAATCGTTAATCGATCTCGTCCGAGGGATGCACCCACTCATTCGACTCCTATTCAGAATCGTAGTGGAGTATTGAATGCGTATGTGGCCTATATAACGACTTGCGGTAGCCAGCCAGTAGCCCAAGTCAGAGCTTTTATCCTCCCGAACTAGTCTGGTGCCAATCAATCGATCCTAGAGGGATGGAAAGCTCGACTGGCCCAGTCGATTTCGATCTGGGCCCATGACCGTGGGTGTGAGATAGGGCACCAATTGACTCTACCCTCCCTCCGCTCTTAATTTACCACTAACCTTTGTTTGATAGATTTTTTTTGGATCGACTCGAAATGCTTTACAAAATATCATGGCGATTTTTAGCTGGATGACAAAAGCCCATTAAAAATTCCAGGAAAACTGAACAGGCAGATGGTATGTGGTCAACCACTTTCCCAAGTAGGCATTGAACGGGAAATATTGGCTTTTGCTGCTGTGCGTTTCTGCTTCTCCATGGTTTTGCTGTAACCAGTCTAGTATACGTCCTTGATGATGTGTTATATCGTAGCAATGAGAAACATGACGGGAATGACGATTTCGTGCCTACATGCATCGAGCCCCTAGTAACGAGCCTGCACGAAATCACACACAACCGGCAGTTTTACGATATTTGAAGGGAAGTGGAAATAGTGATTGAATTGGGAAAATCGTATGGCATTGTACGATGCGACAAAGTACTTGAAGATTACGTAAAATTCACTTCTACACCAGATAAGAATAAAGGATGAAGTATCTCGTGCGAGTCAATCCCATTGTTTCTACCCCCATTCAGAATCGTAGCAGAGTTCAGAGTTTGGTGGTGGCCTACACAATGACTTGTGGTGGCCATTCGATGTCAAAGTCTGCCTTTTTTCTTCTAAAATGAGTACGGTATCAATTACCCAACCCCAGAGGTATGAATGGTTTAACATTTCAGAATTCTGATCTGGGTTTCGATCGCTGGAGCTTGCATGCGTGACAGTGCGCCACTTGCTACTGGGCCCGATATCTTCTCCCCGAATACTTCGTCGCACCCGCCGCACCCACCGCGTATCGTAGAAATGCGATGGAAGATTGGAGCGCGCAATCTGTTTGTTAGGGAGACCTTCAATCATATGAATTTGCTTGCTGCTCCCTTCAATTCCAATGCGGTCTTGATAGTCGATAATATGGGAGGAGTCACTCCAAACAATGAAGTCTAATAATCATAAAAACGAAAAAGAAACAAAAAAAAACAATCAGAATTAACAAAAAAAGAAAGGCAGCCAACGAAAAATATTGTGTCCTGTCGATTGGCGGGAAGGCAGATTGAGTACGGTGTTTGCAGTTTGAAGCCGTGGGACAACTAAAAAAGATTCGCAGCATGCTACAAAGCGAACATGGGAAATCGGGGAGAAGTTCCGACCCCTTGCTACTACACCACCTCCAGTGTCCTTCTGAAAAGTTCGAGTAGCCATCCTCCAATCCTTACCGGTCTTCAAAGATGGTACGACCTTAGGATACTGCTACTTATCTTTAATAATAGGGCAGAGGTAGCGGCAAGTAGCGCACTATCACACACCATGGTTGAGCGTTTCAATCCCGACTCGATATCCATGAACCAACCAACCGTGATAAAACCGTGACTTATACATCGGCTGGCCACCACAAGTCATATAAGAGCGACACACGCATCCAATACGTTACTATGATTCTGAATGGAATCGAATGTAAAGGCGCATCCCCGCCCGGGATAAACTACGCTAAAAAACTTCATCCTTACCTTTCATGACCACCAATGTATTGCGTGTTACCTTTTAGGAAAGATTTTTCGAGGGCGAGTAAGTGAACAATGCCAGCTGTCAGTCGGTGCTAGCACGCATTACTCCTGGAATCGCTGTTAGGCGGAGTAATTAGGAAGTGGATAATGGTAAAGAATGATTTAGGGCTATGTGATAGAAGAGATGACCATTGAGGTCTACCCTCCTGAAGTACTCCAATACTATGAACTGTCAAAAACTGCAATCAACCCCAGACTTGATCCAGGGATCGAATACCTAATCCGTTCTCCTTGGACATTGCGGCCTCGAATCTTCTGACGGTACGAATTAGGAGGTATGAAATTGTCTGAGAAGATAAAAGCACTGATCTACCACCACTACGATTCTGAGAATTACGAGAATGCGCGGAAATCGGCAAATTTCCAAAAATAGAAGCTCCGAAAACAAGGAAAAAGGGAGTTGCACGCATGACATTATGAATAAGGAAGTTGCAAGAAAAGGGTGTTTGGACGGGATGCCACAGTAGCGTAAAGAGATGGCTGCAAAAATGGGGAGCGTTGCCTTCCACTGGAGGCATTGATAGTACTGACGACGTAATTCATAGCAAAGAAGTTGTATCCTTGAAAAAAGAGGTGTGTTATTGCTTGGTTTCACATTAGTGCGACGCAGTCTATAACAGCCTGGGTATCTCCCACATATACGTACTATTCGTCGGCGTTCTAATGCTCCATTGTGAATGGTGCAACCTTGACCAGGGGATCAAAACATGACTGAGCCGATTTTACAAGCCCTTACTAAGCCCTATCTTAACTGTTTTTCAACCCGATAATGACACTTGCACTATCCTTTGTGACCACAGGTTCATCGAGGAGATGAATCTCAGACCATTCTGACCGTGAAGTTCAAATTGGATTGATTCAAAACTGAACAGTTTACTGCAAGGAAGTTTCTCCCACTGGACATGGACCATTCGGAGAAATCCCTAAGAAACTATGAAAATACATCTGGTAATGCCAACGTGAAATACATATTCTATATGGCACCGACAATCGAGCACCAGTGAAAAATCAAAACCCTATCAACTTAGAAGATTAGAGATATCAGTGCAATTTGCCTGAGTACCTCAAAAATCACCTTCACGTATCCCCTGATGTCAGGGAGGTTCGTTATTGTTAACAGTTGCAGGGACCAGGGTAATAGGTGGAAATGGAAGGTGCATTGTGCTCTGCGGAACGTTACGTACACTGCAAATCATTGCGCAAACAATGAGCTAACTGAAAAAGCCGCAGAGACTAAGGTCAACTGGAGGTGCGTTTTGCAAAGTGCACCGTCGCCGTCGGCGCTAACTACGCCAACGTCAAGGGCCCAAACTTACTTGAACTGAAATTGAATTAGAGCTAGGAAGCGAGAAATCGGAGTGAAGGATGTTCCTTGCTGTTGCACCGCCACGTTGGTGTGAGTTGCGTCAAGGTAGCCTTGAGAAATGTACTGCTCGCCTTGGAGGGAATATATGTCGCTAACTGTCCCGAGGGAAAAGCTCTAGCCTGTGATTGCACCACTCTACTGGGATGTCTGGCCAGGAGATCATTAGACCTCCCGCCGATTCCTCACCTGGATGGGGTGCTATCTCAAGCAAAGCTGTTCAACTATTTGGTATGTCGTGCTGTCTACTAGTACGCCTATGCTCCGCCTCACACTTGTTTGGAGCTGCTTTGGAGTACGTGCTCTTGAAAGTTCTAGCAGCAAGCGTTTCCCAAATTGTTACGAAGATTTCTAAGGTGAACATTCCTCTTTCTATTTGAGGGAAGGTGTGGAGTGTGGAGTGAAATTGAGCAACGTAGAAAGGAAAGTCGTTGGTGTGGAAATACTGTGTTAGATGAAACCAAGGTACGTTTGAGGACTCGATCCCTATTTAGGATCTCGGATGTTTGAATCAGTGCTTCTACCACCCGTGCGAACTTATTCAGAGCACCTCATGCAGCACAGAATGCAATCAATTCTTCATGTCTTTTTGGTGGGTTACGCTAGCCCTCACGTTTTTGAACAGATGACGAACTTGAACTTCTAAATTTTTGCCTCAGCCGACTAGCCTTGCGCCCCTCCGACCTGTTTTATTTTTCCATCGGCAATCTTTATGATAGGCCACGTTTCACTATGGAACGATTTGTGAGTGTGATCCGACAAGTGAATGTCCGTACACTTTTCAATTCCATTTGATTTTGACGGTCATTCCTCTTTGAGACTGATCACAGAATCGACAGAACGAAGCTTTCGATCTCTTACGAAGGTCGATAAAAAAACAATGTTAAGGTGGCTTCCAGCTAAATCATGTTGTTCAATCTGAAAAAACCAAAAAACAAAAATTTACTAAAGGCCTGCACATCTCAATGGAGGGACCTGGCTGGGGCAGGGAAGTCCACGAATGGGTCATTCACCAGGTCTACCGGCATCCTGGGCAGCTGCTAATGCCAAACTAGTAACCGAGTGGATTGGTTTCTATTTAAAGTTACGATGAAAAGGTCGAAGGAACAGAAAAAGAGATATCCTTCCGGTCGGCTCATTTTAGGTTACCCCTGTATCCAAAACGCCTCAAGGGTGTTGCGCGTGTGGTACTGGAGCGACTACGTTGACTCTTCTACAATCAATAGAGGTTCACTTGATGACTCGTATACTTATGCTTTTAGTAGACCGGACTCATCTTTCCTTGAAGGGCTATATGCTTTATATAGTCCGTGAAATTTTTGTAGGACGTGAATCGTAAATCTGATTCCAAACCATTCTCGGCACAGATAAGGGGGGAGGGGGGGGGGGGGGGGGGGGGGGGGGGGGGGGGGAGAGCCCTCCCCCCCGGGGGGGGGGGTGG
>UZAF01018053.1:19804-37743 GCA_900617895.1 Haemonchus placei | reverse complement strand
TTATTTCTGTCATGACAATCTCGCCCAACCTCTAATTTCCTTACTGTTGAGAAGCCATAATTTTCTCGAAATCGGCGAATTCTCTTGCTTTCTTCACTACCGATGGACTATTTCCAATCTGTACTTCCGCTTTTTGAATAAAAACGGGTACCTCAAAATTATAGTAAACTGTGCCTTTAAGTGGTTAGTTGTCTAAAAACCGCTGGGGTGCGCCCTAGAATTCGAATCAACTCAAAATTGTAAAGGCGTTCAAAGCGCGTTTGTGCCCTTCACAATGACTTGTGATGACCAGCCGATATACAATCCGCTGTCTTTACCTTCAAGTCCGGTACCAACTATGTAGCCGGGCCTGGATGATTGGAAGGCTTGCTTGGCCAAAGCGGGTGTTGATCAACGATTGGTTCCTTGACCATACGTGTGCTATAGTGCGTACCTTGCCACTACACCACACGCCCGAATCTTTGATACTTCATTCAAAAACGGAGCGTTACTGTTGTTAGGCTAATTCCCTTATCCTATACCCATTCTCAAAACTGATGTGGATAATTCATTATGGCATAGTGGAATCTGAGGATTGGGAGCACGAACACTTCGTCGACTTGGCTTTGTTGGCCTGATCTCTATTAACGAGAGCCGTTTCTCCTTAACAATCGCACATTCTCTCTTCAGGTCTCACCTCGATTCCAAGAAAGTTACGCCTAGCTACTGCCCCTGAGCTTTATATTTCACCCCTCTATTAGAATATACAAAAGGTGAGGAAGAAATGAGATGTATTCCAAGCGTTTGTAAATTTCTGGCTCACAAAAATCAGAATCCTGAAAGTCTTAAGTTTTGGCGTTGATCAATCCCGTCCGAGGGATGCGCCCCCGCACTCGACTTCCACTCAGGATCGTAGCGGCGTAATGAATGCGTATGTGGCCTATACAATGACTTGCGATGACCAGCCGATGTACAGGTCAGTACTTTTATCCTCCCAGACATGTCTGGTACCAATTAAGCGACGCCGGGGGAAGGAAGGCTTGGTTGGCGTAGGCGGATATCGATCCGGGATTTGAACCCGTGACTATGCATGTATGATAATGCGACACTTGCAACCACACCACCTTCGCCCCAAAACTAGAAGTTTGTGAAAAAAGTGTGCTTCCTGAGCAAGCACAGATTCATCCGGTGCCCCCAGAAGTTCTCTGCCGCTCACAACATGTGCTGCTGAAACATATAGAACAGCTGATCGAAAAGCAAACTCATTTATATTCTGGCAGTGCTCATTTGTATTCTGACAAGCTTAAGATACATCAGGATGGATGGAACTATGTTCATAAATATTGGCATATCCCACCATTCAATGAACCTATAAGAAGAGGATAAAATCATTTGGCGTTAATCAATCTCTTCTCGAAATGCGCCACGCATGCGACTTCCATCCAGAATCTCGGTGGCCGGTACAATGATTTGCTAAGGCCGTCTGATGTTTTTGTAAATCAGTCTTTTATCTTTCTAGACAAGCCTGGTTCCGATTATTCTGAGAATCGATCGCAGATCATGCGTGTGATAGTGGTCTGGTTGGCGCTGCATCACTTCCGTCCCTTCTGAATCAATAGTCATTGAAATGCCTCGCTGAGGTTGGGTACAGGGTGAGGGTGACGTCGAGCGTCGAAGCAAAAAACAACATCGAACTCTAAGTCATGAGGGGTAGTTTTGACCGTAATATCCGCCGAGATGGTCGCTTTAGATCAGAGCGTTGAGCGGCAAGCGTCAATCGTAGGCCGCGTTAGCATTCCCGCCGCCGACTAGTTTACCAGCTCTACACATCACAAAAGTGGTGAAAGGGTATGGTTAACGTCGCCTAAACATGCTGGGAAAGGCGGGTCAGAAATTCATCCTGGCTGATGCCTCAGCCCATAACTAACCCTAATTGTACGAGCTTATCGTCCTGCTTTTATCTACATGTCTACATGTGCACAGATCAACAAGTCAGTGCTTTTATCCTCCTAGACGAGTCTGGTACCAATTCACCGACCCCGGAGGGATGGAAGGTTTGGTTGGCCTAGGCTGGGGCATCGATTCGGGATTTGAACCCCTGACCGTGCGTGTAAGATAATGTGCCGCTTACCACTACACCACCTCCGCCCTAACACACAACGATTATTCTTCTTAAACAAGATACTTCAGAATCATCATCAAATCTGCCTTTAGAATGGTTTCCGTTTTTTGATTCTCTGTTTTTCAGTTACATGGTTCACAAAAATGTCTTAAAAAACAAAAATAACCCCAATTCATATGCTGTGGCAAATTTTGCATATTTCGATTGCACTTTTGCGTATTTCGTCTGCACTTTTAATAGAATGGCTATGCCGACGAACCAGTGAGTCCCGTGACGAGCAAAGAGGCAGAAAAAGAATCAGGTCATTAGGCAAAATAGATGAATAAATTACAAGGTGCAAAGCGATATCTTGACTCAACAAAAACAAGATGAATTCAAATTCAACTATTAAAGTACTGCCATACTTTCCGCTTACCCGCCACTTAATTTTAAGAATAGAAGCTAAAAATACACTTACCAATTTTTTATCTCTTCTTCCTCGCAAACGATCGTTCGTATGAAAACCCAAGAGCTTTTTTTTGAACAGCTGATATATAAGGAGAGGCTAGACGCAGCCGTCTGAGGTCAGCAGTATCTTAAAATGAATGCTTGAGGAACGACGATCGGAAGTTGAATCCGGAAGGAACGATAATCGGCCTCGAACGCTCACATGCTACACAAGCTAAAACTCAGTACGCGAACCGAAATCCTACAGTAATCCGACCGTCGGTCCTGGCTTGAAACGAGCGCCCGCGTCCCAACGCAGCCACCTACCACCGTGTCTTTGATCAGGGTTTCGATGCACCCTTTTTGTGATCGGTGGAGGATTTGTATATCCAAGAAGGCTAACGTCGCGGAACGAATTATCTTGTCATGAGAATTCTGCGTTCGACGCATTTCATTCCACCGCGAGGTTGCTGTAGGAATCGGGTTCCCAGACAGAAACCTCGTTCCTTTTAACCCTTTGACGACAATGGCACCCACCGGAGGGTGCCACTATGACTGGCACATGGGATATAGGCAAACAATTATAGGAGCCACCATACTTTCATGTTTCTTACGCCAGTGAAAGAGTTTTTCCTGAGACAGTGCCACTCACCGGTGGGTGCTAGTCGCGTGCGAAAGGGGAGCGTGAACCCATGGGCGTCTCACGTCGAAATCCGCATTGTTTCGAAGGATTAATAGGCTAGCTGGACCGAGATGCTCCAAGAAGAACCAAATGTAATCTAGTAACCCGCGCAAGTACGTAACACAATCGAAAATTCTAAAGATACGTAACACAATCGAAAATTCTAAAGAAAGTCGATGAAAGAGCACATAAAGCAAAGAGGGCAGTTCCCCAGCAGCAAAAGTTCAGGTGGAAATTATGGGAAGTGGTGGCGAGAGTCATGCCCATACCCTGTCCCAGGATCAAGTGAAAGCCAATGACCGAAATGGAAGAGGACCACAAATTAACTACCACAGATCTTTCCCTCCCACCGATCGCGTCCTTGCCTGGCAAAGTATTGCTTTGGTTCAATCGACTCCGGTCCTGGGCAGATATAGCCTGATCCCCGAAAAGTACGGTAGTTAAAGTATGCCAACAGGATGCCTACGTAGTGTTTCTAAATTTATATTCGTTTTTGCAATGCCCTGATTGTATCACGACTATAAATCTCAACTATTGGGACGAGTAGATGTGATTTGTGTAATACTGCGTCAGATTAAGCACATCTGGTCTCAATCTGTCCGGAAATTTACGGAAAAAACATATCGGAAATCCAACCAAGTGCAGATATATTCACGTACACATACACAAACTTCAATATTTATGAAATTTCCCTTAACCAGTAAACACTACTAAAATTACTGTATGTGTGACGATGTTGTAAGTGATGGTGGGAAATACCGATAACGTGGCGTGAACCAAAGCAAAATCATCGTCGAAGTGAAACAGATGTGATCGATGGCTAAACACGACGGCTCTTTTCTTTCATTTCTAACAATTATTATAGCTTCTCTAATTTTCATTTATATTGTACAACGATTGTAATTGATATAAACACTAAAAATTCGTAATATGCACTACTCTTATTATTAGGAGGATGAAGAACACCTCGACACACGGACAATTACAGACAGATAGACAGACAACAACCCGCCGTAATCGAGGAATTCATTTGGGTGTTGGGTGTATTCGAATATGGATAGAGCGATGATGGAATACAAAGCAACACACTACCATTGATATTACGTAAACCTACAGACGAAGAAAACCAACTCCACGACGATAGAGCACAGAGGTACCACGTCTTCAAATGCTTCCTACGGAAAAGAATGATCGTATCGCGATTACGGTCATCTCTCTGGGTTCCCGCATTGAAAAACAAAACGTTGTATACCGTAATCGTGCACGACGTTCTTCTCTACTGTACAGGTCCTAGCTATATCAACTATCTATTTGTCAGGGAGAGTAAAGAAATCTCGCCGGAATTCTACACAACGCACATAAAGCTGAGACAACAGCTGGAAGAAGATACTATAAAACAAAAATTTCTCAAAAAAAAATCAAAGTGGATAAAAAGAGGGTAAATCCTAGAAACTATGTATAGCAGAATGTGGCAAAGTGATGCAAGGCTAATTTAGGATGTGAACAGAAAATCAAATCCTCGCACCGCTGCCGTAGAGCAGCCAACAATAGCTAGTAGTACATCTAAGCACTTTTCTAGCTTCCGTATGTGGCACGCCTCATACACCAGTAGTTCCTACGTAGCAAAAAAAGAACGAAAAAACGGATTAATGAATGAATGAATGAATGGGATGAATGAATGAAGAATGAATGAATCAATGAGGAACACGGCAGATATGTAACTCCAACACGAAAAAAAAATAAGGGAAGAACAGTGACAGCTGAAAAAATCAACACATCATCGCGTATATCGAAAACAATACAGTATGACGAAGAAAGAACGCTTCGGAAGTGCAGCAGATATAATTCCTAGAATTACATATCATCTGAATTCTTCTATATATGGTGGCGATCACGTGGTATAAGCCGATCTACAGCCGCCCGCACGCACACCATCCGTGTCTCAAAAATTACGTTAAAAATCTGAAGGGAGAGAGGGGGAAAAGGCGGAAATATTACGTGAAGAATGCGCTGAGGGAAGAGGAAAGCAACTGGGATGACAAATCAAAATATGGAATCCTTTCATGTGGTGAAGATGATGATCAGAATCTAATGCACTTGCCTCCTAGATATAACTATGTACATTTACATATACGCGCCGAAAGCACGAAATAGTACACGATCACATGCTAACACAAGGAGCAAGCTTTAGTGAGTAAAAAACTGTGTGTAAAGGAGCATGGGAGAGGGGAGAGCAGGGAGCTTTTCGAGGAGGATTTAGACATAGAGCTGTGTTTGTGTATATAGGCTATTACACACTGTGAAGGTTTGAAATAGGACGTATGGCTACACATCAGCCAACCGGCCTCGGCTTTCTGGGTGTTGTCCTCTCTGCTCAAGCATTCAATCCGCCGACTGGCGTCGCCCAGATCTTCTCAAGGTCTTTGAGAAGCATGGATGAGTTGTCGTCGTCTTCGATTAACGATGACGTTGTAGCTGTCATCGTCGTCGGCTTGTCGAACGGTGGCATCGTCCAACCGCCACATCGCGATGCCCACGGATCGGCTGGGGTACGCGATACAGAGCCGAGAACCTGTAAGCATTCTCAATCAGTTAAGAAACAGAAAAGACGAGAACGTTGACCTACCTTGGAAGGATCAAGGCCAGAGAACGAAAGTTCTTGAATGAATTTATCAGCGTTGAATCCTGGCAGAATCTGATCGCTAAGCAAAAGTGATTCGGGTCGTGAAACAGTTGTCGCTGTGGCTGAGCTGGTGGTGTTACTAGTAGTAGCGGTGGTGGTGCTGGAAGCGGACGAGCTGGTGTTCGTGTTCAACGGTCGGAACGGGCTATCACAACCCATCGTCAATCCACTAAACGCCGTGTCAAGGCCGAACACATCCTAAAACGGCCAACTTATGCTACAAGCTATCACAACAATAGAAATAATAGACCATTAAAAATCGGAAAATCACTTACTTGAAGGCTTGTATCTTCGCTAACCGATGACGATGCGCTGCTGTCATCGAGGACACAATGATGACGAGGGATTTGTCCTCGAGCCAAAGTGGCACCATAACTGGGCCGAGTTGGTGTTCCGGCTTCGGTCGTAACTGGTGCGGTATTCAGACCATTTACCAGCGTTGGATGGACAGGCTTATTTGGTTGACGTCGTTTCCATCCATCTACTGAGGCCATCTCATAGAAGAATCCATCCGAATTTGCATCATAATATCTAAACCACCCAAGGCTAGTCACATTATAGCAATCAAACATTAATTATCGGGTGACAAAGTAAAAAGTCTTGCGAAGCAAACTCACTTGAGAGCCGGTTGTGAGAACAGTGCACTCTGCAACAATGCATGTGCTTGTGCAGCTGTCTGCAAATTCAACATCGGAAGTTTCCCACCATTAGCCAATTGTGTGATTTCCTGCAACAAATTCCCTTCAGTTAGACATTTCGTCAGAGTGCGCGAGAGATTTGAAGAAAGGAAGTTTGATAAACGTTTGCCTAACCCCCAACTTAAAACTGATAGTTATTTCGCTGCTTATAGCCTTAGCCGTCTCTTTCAATTTCCTTTTTTCGCCAGGAATAACCTTTAGCTGCACAGCGGATCTAATCTGCTGCAGGGAAGTGCGCTGTACACAAATCATGGCAGGGAAGAATAACATCAAGGGCACCAGAGATCTGCAGGCCAGTAAACGAAAAGTACATCAGAACCGCATAAAAAACATCTTCGTAAACATCGACAAAGCAACAACAGCTGGCCCAATTCCAATCAGGATAAGCATCAGCCACGCCAAAGTCGAAAACCCCATAACCCTCGCTGCAAGCCTACCCACGGGTTATCTTGGGGACATGAATACAGCACTCAGCGATTGCAGGAAGCATCTTTTCAGGTCTTCGAAGGGCGCTTACTTGAAGGATATCTCAGATGAGCTATCGTCACCTCAGTAGCTCAAGTGGTGTTCCAACTTTCGTGTTTCATGGTCAGGATCTCCCAATACCAGTTCCTACAAGATGGTGAAAAATGGTTTCGAATCTCCATGAAGCCAGAGACTTATGTCATCGTGTTACATGTACGCTGCATAAGCGCCAGCTTGGCTGCCCACTTGCTTGCATGCAAGAACCGGACCACATCGACACTTCTTCGTAAACGTTAAACGACGTCTGGTTGAAATGTGATGGACGACGACGCGCATTTCTACACACACACATTCTAGATAGAAAAACCAACTATGGAACCGTATTCGCTCATAAATTCGCATCTGCAGAAGTCGATAACGTCGACATTCCTTGCCTACAGCCGATAAAAATCTCTGAAGGGGTTGCTCTACTGGCATTTCACCACGTGATTCGCCGCTGATTAAACATGGGCATGAACTTTTTCAGGGACAACTTCTAACTGTTGCAAAAGACGCACTTCACCGCTAGTTCAAAATCGAAAGGCTACCTTTTGCCAGTTGTAGAACGTCCGCCAGGACACGAAGGGTGTGTTTCGAATACACTCTTCTCGGGAGAGCATCGGACCCAGATATCGATTCAAGTGTTTCATAAATTTACGTCTTTCTAAGAGACTTCTGACGACGTTCTTATTTGAGGACCGTCAGCTAGGGATACCCTATCGGGAGGGGGAGATACAGTGGAGGGTGTGAACAGAGAAAGGGTGGAAGGAGATCGCATTAAATCTATTTTGAAGAGTCGTATTAAATAATGACGTAAAAAGGGAACCTCATACCTTAACTGCTGTATCTTGCTCCCCAAAAAGTTCACCTTCGACCACCTCCCCACTCCTTTTCCAGGCAATTCTTGTTTATACTGGGTCATAGGTAAGGGAAGATCGAGTGGACAAGGGTATTTCGGGAAGAATGGACTTTCCAGACTTTTTCCCAGACACCATACTCAATCCTGGTTCCTGAGGGAATAAGCTCATAGATATCCTATGACATTTCCTAATTAGTCACGACGGCTTCGTCGTTCACCTTATTTATTTGCCCAGACAACACGAGACAACAAGCCGTTTATTGTCCCCGGGGCCAAGGTTGTTGTTGCTCGAGGAGCTCTTGCCTTTCGCGGCAAAACAACCCTCAACCACGTGAGTCGCTTACAATCGACACCGGCCACAAAGTTTCCCCTGCCTGCCACAACAGCGAGCGCTGTTTTCACAGGTGAACAGGAACAACCGACTGCCCGAAGGCGGTTATTGAGCGACATCAAGCCAACATCATTCTTTAGTAATCCGCAATTGTCTGCGATGCGATTACTTCCTGGCCTCTAAAGGGATAAACACTGATGAAAGCATTGACGGATCTTCGAATTAGCTCAAGCGTCACTAACTGCCATGGTGAATGTGAGACGAGCGTATGAAAACAGCAGTCATGTGGCCCAAAGCTTTCAGAAATCACTTTGGGATTTATTTGTAAGCGTAATCTATCACAATGAACTCTCTCAGCAAAAGTTCATTCCAGCGCATTTGATCATGCGACTAAGGACATAACTTTGGGAAAGCCAGAGGATATAGGGCCTAGAGTTCATTCCACGGACACCTCCCTCATTACCTGCCCTGGGACGTTCCGAGAAAAAGTTATCTCTACACTTTCTATTCATAACCACCTCCAAATAACCGAGTTATTAAATCAGTGATGTCCATAAATTTAAAATAACTACATAATATGCATCAAGATCGTTTAAATTGTCATATGCACGAATTCGAATGTATTTTATAAATACCGTACCTGTTCTTTGATGCGTTGCAATGCCGAATTTGGCATACGACGCCTCCAGCCTTTCGCTCCATTTTGTTCATAGTAATAGCCATCCGAGGCCACGTCGTAGTACCAATAATCCTCCCCACCGCTCAATACACGTTGACGCTCACCAGCAAAAAGGTCTTCTAATGCGGCAGCTGGAAATAATGACCTCCGGTCTTTGGCAAGGAGTATAATCGCATGTATATAAAAGTAATTATGATGAGTTAGTAACCAAAAAAATCTTTACCGTTCACATCCACGTCTGTCAGATCAAGTTGTGCAGCTCCTTCGTTCTTTTTCGCACGGCGCAGCGCTCGACGTCGTTTCTTGTCTTCGGATTTGCCACCGGCCTGCGGCGAGTTTTTGCCATCAGTCTTCATGGAACCGTTGACCGGCGCTGAAAATAAGTGCAGCTTGATTAGCGGATGATTACTGAGCGACAACTGGTCGCTCAGTGTCACTGCTATACATACGATCAATAAGGAAGAAGAACGCCAACACATCGGTGGCGGCAACGACGACAACGATCGCACGCTCGAGAGATGTCAATTTTACTGGTTTCGCCGCGCACTCGTCACCGTCACTGGATGACGATGCAGCGATGATTCGTTGGTGATGGTGGTGGGGATGGCTGAGCCAGTGCTGTTAGTGACAGCGACGTGAGGACGTCACGTACACATACCCCACACACCCACAGGAACCGTACACAATGGGATCAGCTGTGTGGGCACGTCTGTGCAACTATGAGAGTTCGGAGGCATTGTTGTGGGTGTGTGAAATCAACACAAAAACAAAACATCATTCTGTTATGTGGAGCGATCAGTTTCATACACTTGCGCACGTGTCACAAAACATTTTCAATTTTTCAGTTGAATCTCTCGTTTTTTTCGTGTCCCCTATAGAACGACATGACGAAAACAACGCTGACTTTTCCCCGACAGTCCGCCTATCCAAATCCCCCGATCGATTGCGCCGTCGATGGAAAGAAGTTGACAACAACAAGCAAAAATGCACCATAGCACTGATAAGAGAGAGTTCAGGATGATGTATTGTCACCCATATGTAGCTTTCGAACATAAATCAGAAGAGGAAAAGATCAATGAATAGGTAGGAATGCAGATGGAGGACAAAGGAGGGAATCATTACACTTACACCAAGGCTAATGAACGCTTCCCATTAGAAGCCTCCCTCCTCAACGTCACTCTGTAATCGGCAACACCTACACCCCATTTCCACTTTCTTCTGGGGTTCTTTCTAATGACATGGAGAGTGATTGGGTCAGTTGATGGACAGGTGTGATAACTGAAATGTGCACTTACACCTGCACGTAAACAACAAGAAACCTCGTCAGCCCAGATGGGGGAACAGATGAGCGAACGGGCAACGAAAATGGGAAAGGCAGACAATCAGGCAGCTTTTTAAGACATTGATTGCACCCCAACACAATCAACGATAAGTGAATATCAGCTGACACGCTGACACCATGACCGAAGGGCGATGATGATGGTGGAGGGGATGGTGTGCATTTGCGGGAATTCTCTCATCTCTCAACTGTTTCTTTCTTTTTTTCTCTCTCATACATGCACTCATCACTTTAATCACCTTTAATTATGCCAGCAACGCTTTCCACCCAATGGGCGATTTTAGAGCCCTAAAAAAGAGAGAGACGATCATTCCAAAGTGGAACAATCGTTCGATTCTCACACGTCACACCATTACAAATGCGCTTTGCTCAATTCTTTAGGAAATGTGAGAAGATTACGAGTAAAAAGGCACATGACCATTGAAAGTAATACTTGATAGTCATGTCTAACGAACGATGGCAAAGTGAGAGCACAAAACAGGAGGCATCGACCAGCAAACAGAAGCGCTTCACTTGCCAACGATGCTGTTTATACAGCTTCGATCACATAACCCCGTTTATATTCAACGCTATTGAAACAAACGCCAAACATGCTTCTATTGCCAGGCTAAATTTACATTTCAATGAAGTATCGATTGAAACTTCTTTAGTAACTAGTACAAGAAAATTGAAATGTGGAAGTGTGAGAATCAGCTCAAAGTACGTCAAAAGAATACGCCCACAACAACAACATTGACGGCAAAGGAAAAGGAAGCAACTGAATCGATACCAATCACATCCAAGTGTAGTCTATTCGTGAAACAAACGGAACACAGACATTCAGTGGACGTCAGTGGATAGCTTTGATGTAGGCCAGCGCCTTTTCCCATCCCCCTCGTCAGGCCACACCCCAGACAGACAGACGGCTCCACCTAGTCCGCACCCTTGGCGAAATGGCTGCTGTACTTCTTCTGAACTAGGGGATAGCCCGCCCAATACGAACTCATTAGGTGGATGTAAGGCTGGAAGCAACAAGAGGGCAACGAGGAATGCGAAACAAAGAGAAGAAGCTCCTCCCAATCGCTCGACACCGCCACCATCTCTCCACTATACCCGCCCTTCCCATCATGTTCACCGTTCGTCGAACCACCACCGAACATGGACATGACAGAATCGATAATTAAACTATTCAATGAACACCAGCAGAAAACAAAAATGATTCGGCTAAAATCACTGACCTCCCTTCTTTTCCAATAAATCATCAGCCAAAAACCATGCCAAGGTCTTTGAACGAGCTGATGGTGGATGAACTGCATGAGACATGGTGACCTTTCCGTTCAGAGGTCCGCCATAGAATCTGAAAAAAGGTACTCAAAAATCAGATATGCCGAAGTGTCTGACCGTTTCTTAGACGATTAATACGGACAAAGAATCCATCAGATTGTTATCTAGTCAACATCTGCACTTGCTGGCTCGCAAATTTAGCGCGAGGAAAACTCATAAAAAGAGCGCTACGTGGGTGGGTTGCCCCGCATTATCGCTATGACTCATTGCCAATCAAAATCACGCAACCCATAGAGGGTTTTTTTGGTGTTTATAGCCATACCCAATATTGAATTAATTAATCATTTCTGTTACACAATCAAAGGCGCTCGAAAGTCGACTGAAGGGTCTTGACGGGTGATTGAGCGTCAAGCGAATGAGCTCCTTCTGAGCTAGCTTGACGATTCGAGGAATATTGTAAAAGCATAGGCTGACTAAGGCTGTGATGACGATGGCGAGACAGCGTTTGCCATCAACATCGGCACCATCACGTTGAATAACAAAAAAATAAGTGAATATGTAGCCGTCAAAATGTTTTGAGACAGTTTTTTCACCCGACCAGGTAATCTGAAGAGAAACGGGGAACTTGCAATTAGCTAGCAGGCTTGTTAGATGTTGAGCATTGATATGGATTGAAGGTTTTTACTTAATCTTACTGCATTACTTAGCTTTACCACAACAACATCACTTATACAGAGGCACACCCACACATCTACGTGATTGTCGTCGTTATCCCTAGCCCATCATTACTGGAGTAAAAAGCTCTTCTGTGAGTGCGATGGGGACTTTGTATGGGAATCATATCGTGGTAATACTCATGGTTAACGTGAAATGCCCTAGAAATGTCCTTTGGAGCGACAGTACTTTCTGTTTACGCAAGATGCGCTACTGGTAATTAAGCCCTTGAACGTCATTTATTCACAAAGTTCATTACACTGAAACCTATCGCCAAAAGCATATTTGGAACCGCAGGAATAGAACCATGGGAGTAGGCCTTGAAATAGTTTTTTGGAACTTATCCCACTATATGTTCAGTGAACTCGTCCACCTGTGATGGCCATATGGTCCACAGCCATATGGCCGAACAGATCGTCAAATATTGAATTCAAGAAAAATGTAAATTGAGATTGAGAACCGAACAGAAAGGACACGTCGGCAAAGTTCATAGTTCATTGGTCATATTCACCACCCCATCGAAATGTGGCGGAACCAAAACGGCTTTTAAAAAAAGCGATTACGTAATAGACACTTTACTGTTAACAACCGTACAGAAGAAGAAAAAACTTTTCAGCAATAAATGAGAGAAAATTTGTTCTTTCACCATTATGCAAGGTTTTTCAAAGTACGGTAGCGCGGTAAATCTACATGTTAATATAGGTATTCGCGCTGTTGCGACGGAAAATTACACAACTTTAAAGTTCACTAAAGAGCAGGTGTAAACGCTATTCCAGCGAGTTTGCAGGAATTGACCTTTGCAATTGCAGAGGGGGAGAACGTGCAATTCACATTCTCTTCTCCTAATTTCTGATAACAAGGAATATGAAGAAAAAAAACGAGATGATTTCGAAAATGGTAACTTTTTAAAGCACCGATGGTAATGCTTACCTTGGTTGTTGAGATTTCATCACACGGTCGGTTTCGAAACCAGTGCTGCTGACAACGTCCGCTGCCGGTAACGCTGACGGTACCGCTGCCGCCTCTTCGGCACTCACACTCCGATGCTTTTCACGAGCCGTTTTGTTCGCGTTCGTTGGAGTCAAAGCTCCACGGGGATTACTACGAAGAGAATTCGGTGAGTTAGCGGGTTTGAGAAGACCTGAAATGTTTGAAGAATAAGGCTGACGATCGCTTGGAAGGGGAACAACATGCAACAAACATCGACATCAACGATGATGATGATACGAGTCAATTCTTATACATCATGAAAATTGTTGGCAATCAAAGTACAAGAAAAACGCAAAATTAGCCCTGATCACGGATTTCCTCGGCTTGAAAAAACGAACAATATGGCTTGCCAGGCTCGACGTTTTGATGTCAACCTTGCACTGCCGCCGAAAAAGTAACAAAAACTGCCAGTATGAGGTGGGAAAAACCTGAAACTTCCTGGATGTCTGCAATGGGCAGCGTAATGACGAAAAATGGCTTAGTACTACTCTTTAACAAGTTTCTCCAGTATCACAACTCCATCGACATAAACAACAACGTTGTGCAGTGTCAAGAGTGGAACCATGCGGAGGACGTCCAGGTGGGAGAGAGAGTGGGAACCGGTGCTGCTTTATAAGACGCAAAGGCGCGAAACTTTCACCCCACACCAACAACGACCGACGAGGAAGACGATGGCAATGAGCGCGAGGTAATGTATAATGCCAAACGAGTTCCTCCATGAACCCCCNCCCCCATGCACCCCACCACTTATACTCCCGTCACTCATTGTAGCACATCAAAGACTTTTCGGTATGACCTTTCAGTGGGGGCAGGTAGTGCAGGGGCGTCATTCATAGGTGTGATAAGCCTATTAGCGAGGGAACGCTGTACCGCGGGTATTATTCAACTCATCAACAGGTGTCACCTGACCACAACGATTTAGTGTCCAGCAGTCCAGTAGCCGCTGATGAGCATACAGGAGGCAGTCTGAGAAAGTAAATATTAACGAGGAACCTGGTAACCGGCGGCGCGAGGACCAAAAAAACCTCTGCTACCACAGAGAATCGTGACTATAGCCGACGCGGGTACGAGCGAATGAATGAGTAATCGTCAGGCATTTTCGAAATGGCTACGTGTCGTGTACGTTGCGAAATACACTTGTAGAAGGGCGTACCAGCAGCGTTTGGCGTTGACCGGGTAATCGCCTCGAATTTTTATGGTCTCCCATTTGGCCCAGGTATGATGATCGGTCTAGATTTCACCTGCCACGGTCGGCCTGTCACCATCACATAAACGTGACCATCAACAAAAAGTACGAGCACATGCTTTAGTGCGGCTCTACGCAACAACACGAACGTGGTGAACGTCAAAACAAAATCCAATTCGACCACATAGACCAATGTTCAAGCGTGTGGACCACAAAACAAACCCACACCGAACTTGAGATCTCAAAAGTTTAACGAAAACATCAACAGTAAACCGAACGTCAGGGAAGTTAAGGGCTCCTTGGGAATTGCTTTAAGAGCCTTTCTCACCCGAGGGGGTTTCAGTTGGATGGTCTACCTCGAGAAGACAATGGAACAATCAGAAGAATTGTTTTGGGCAAATGAACATGTGGGAACGACTTTTGGAAATCTGGGATGCCCAATCTAGAAAATGGCTGTCCTCTGGATGAGAAAGGAACGTTAGTTGAACTGCGGAAGAGCAAAAGAAGAACAGCAATGAAAAAGCTCAAAAAACGTTCAAACTCAAAGCAATCAGGAAATAAATGTGACCTTGGAGAAACATAATCATTAGAGCTCAATCTCCGCTTATTCGAAAACACAGGGGAACGTTCGAAAACGGCAATTTCCTAACCGTTGATAAGAGCTGACTCGATACCGATACACAGAGTGAAATCAAGCCACTGAACCCGCCGATTTCCCCATCAGGTATCAGGCGGTACCGCCAAATGGGTGTGGCTTCGTGATGATCCGTCGCCACCCCACTGTGAGCACGTACGGGCACGACCAAACCGATAAGCCCTTAAAACGTAAAACGGGTACTTCAACTGTAGATAAAGTGTAAAACAGCGGCGATGAGTGGGGACAATGTCAGAAAACGAGGGGCCGGTGCCACCTGGTGGGCCACTAATGGCGGACGGCTCAGCACTAAGAAGTGATTAATCATAGATTACTGATTTTGCGCGCACGCGCGATCGTCAACCGCTCGACAGCTGATCTCACCATCGACCCTGGGGTTAAGCGGAGGCGATGCACCCAGCAACAAGCAGGCGATGTAGTTTTGCACAGGAAACAGAGTACCAGTTGGATGCGAAGTTGCAAAGTCGAAAAGTACAGGTTCAAGATTGAATTTCATCTTGAACGACCACTTGAAAGAGCAAACTATCATCTCAACGGGTACCTGGGGAAAAATTGCGCAATCACGCGCAACGTGGCGGCATAACTGGGCAGTTTTGGAGTCCCGAAAGCCTTGTCAGCAGAGGGAGTGAATAACTCGCCTATCCAAATGAGAGTCTAAAAGTACAAATGAAGACTGACGAAGGGATGTCGAGCTTGTCTACTATGAATTTCCATGGTCTTGGGGACAACATGAGTACGTTCATTGCCGTCGGCTAGACGGCTTTTATAGTCTTCTCGGCTACGCCCATTTCCCAGTAGGTCCAAAAGGGCAGACGTTCTGCTTTCTGGAACATTGCGCTCAGCTGACCGCGTTCTCCTCGTCGTCGTCGTTCGCCGCCGCCGCCCACTGCCCTTTGAGCACTTGGCACGCGGCGAGTTCTTCGGAGTCGGCATAACAACAACAACAGCAAAGAACAGGACGGAGGATGTCCGATCAAAAATCGTCTACGTGCTTAACCTCAATCCCATCCTTGGCTCAGCCTAAGAATAACGTAGCTTCGGGGATAGAATCCTGGATCGTCATATGGCTACTTATTAAAAATTTCTTGAAATATTGTCAGTCTAAAGGGCGTTGACGTCCCGCTCCCAGCCAGCATTTCCTGTTCCTTCAGATATCATCTTCACGGGACAAAGTCGTTTCATCCATCGAGTTGTTCACGTGTTCTTTTCCACCCTTACACTTGTGAATGGCACTTTTTATTGGTGGCAAACATGAGAACATCAAAATCCATTCACTCACTCTCGTGCTAAATGGTTTTTCAGGGCCCATAGGGCAGAGATCCAGCTGACTCGTTGTCTGCAGCATAAGTGCAACTGAACTTCGCCAGTTTCTCATCAGCATAAATTGTCTTTCGCCTATCGTCGGGCTTTTTCAAATCACCCTCATAAAATCCAACGGATCAATGGAACAGACAGATGCAGCCGAGGGGGGTATTTGCAGAAAGAGGTTTATAAGCTCATTCCAGCACAGTGCTACCTACGTAAAAGGAAATTATAAAATTAGTAGCTATTATCCGCGACTAGTTACTTCATGGCAACGCTTGTCGTGTCGGTAAACCTCCAGAGACCAAACGATTTTAATCAGGTATTCCTCTTCCTTGAGCGCAGCAACAAACAAGACCGTAAACAAACCTCCTTTGAAGACGATGTTGTGCAAGCCTGTAAGTCATGCTTTACCTAAACAACGGACGGCGGACGCTCCTACTAAGCAAAACAACAGCTCGTCTTACTTCCATTAATAAAGGAGTGTATTGTATTTCAAAACATCCTCTCATGTGGACACTTTTAGCGCCACATGTCAACAACAACAACAACGCCCGTAGATGGAGACTGCATCTAACAACAGTTCGTGAGATTCGGCTGCATTTTTAGGAAGAGAGCACGATCGTCAATTCATAAGACAACAGAAATCATGAGAATGGCTACAAAAGGTCCGAAAATTCTGGAAAAACAAAATGCTGGTGGAACGGAACCTCCAAGTTTCTGTGGGGTGAAAAGATCACTACTCAGGCAGACGCCATGCAATTTTAATGATATGAAAAACTGAAGCGAGAGACGACGTGCATGAGAGGACGGAAATTTCATATTACTCTTGAGTAATAGGGAAAAACTTGCTGAGTAAACAGAATAAATGCATTGGATAGAAGAGAAATGTGAGACTATCTCGGCAACAGGCTACCTCCAGCAAGTTTGGACAATAGTGGGACTTACATTTCCACAGAACTGCCTTATATGGAAGCTAGGAAACTTGCTCTAGCGTCGAATCGAAGGTGCAAAAATGAATTTTTATAAAAACGGCGCGGTGGACCGAGGCAGCTTACTGTTTACATGACTTATTGAATCGAACTAGGACTGATCTAATAAGCTTTTTAACTATTTAAAGGCACAATTCTCATGATTCGGAGGTAGCCCTCCCAAGATGAAAAGCTGAGTAAACCGTCGGCACGATTTCTGAGCCCTTATGACCCCTGTCTAGGCCGTTTTCCGATTTGACAGCGCAACATATGGTATCCTACGCGGCGAGGAAAAGGTGGGGGCAGGGGGTGGGGTTACATATTTACCCTGAAGGATAATTCAGAAACAATTTATAACGTGAACTTCGCCTTCAAGGCTAGATATTTGATCAGGAACTTGATTCAAGTTCGAAATAATGACCTCGACTCAAGTTTTCGTGGCAGCACCATGCAAACACCATCACAACTCAGCAAGGAAATGAGATGTGTGGCGCAGACAAGAATTGAGCAACTAACTTCATATTCAAGGTCGATGATCAGAAATCTACAAAAAAAA
>UZAF01018053.1:0-12497 GCA_900617895.1 Haemonchus placei | reverse complement strand
GACTTGTGGTGGCCAGCCGATGTACAAGCCAGGGCTTTTATCCTCCCAGACGAGTCTGATACCAACTAACCGACCCCGGAGGGATGTGAAGCCTGGTTGCCCGAGGTCCGACATAGGAGCTTTGTATCTCACAAAACACCTACCTATGGCTTCTCTACTGGTCACCGTGGCAATTTCACCGTGGGAACTAGCTGTCATATCACTGATCAGTTTCACACCTCCGAGAATAGTAGATAAGATTTCAATCATGCGGGCTATGGGCTCGGAACTGCCCATGAAGATGGGAGCAATAAAGGAGAACATGAATGCATGGCTGAAACTTCAAAAATCGTTGGAAAACAATGGAAGCGAGCGAGGATTCTTTGTCATCCATTCGTCTAAATGGCTTTAAACACAGCCATTTATCTGGCAAGAATCGAACCGGTCATATGACAAAAAGGTGCCAGTGTAAATGAAAGTGTAAAAAGTAGCTCCTCTTAGGATGTGCAACCCAGCGAATCAAGACATAATTTCATGTTATTACTTTTTATTTAGGGGTATGGGTGTAATGATTGGAAAGAAAGTCAAACGTCTTGCAAGCGGCTTGATACCGCCTAAATACCCGATAGGTTCGCTGGTAAAAAGTGTAAAGGAACCCCAAGTGAGTCCAAACAACCTTTTTGAAGTTGTCTGAGTTGGGATCATTTTTTAATTGAACCTTTGATTAATGGAAACGGATCTAATTCATTATGTCAGCAGCCATCCTATCAAGATCAAGTCACGATGTTCAAGATGCGATCTCTTTCCATCGAAGCGTAATAGATGAGATGATTAGGGGAAAAAACCCAGTCTCGTTCCCGAAATCAGAGAGGCGCTTTAAACAAGATTCAATAAAAACCTTAACCTAAAAACCTATAAGAGAGATTCCTATTACAAATTGCCAACTTGTTAAAAATTCAGTAACAATCAAGTTTGCAGGGTATGACTGACCGACACCAAAGCTCCATCGCGTCTGTTGGACGAGAATCCTCATAAAAACGTTCTTTGATCATAAAAGTGCCACGCCAAGGGAGCGATAGCATCTGCGTCGTACAAAAGAACAAAAACACCAAGACAAAATTTAAAAAAAAAATTCGGGATTCAATATGCAACGAAAACAAGAGGCTACCACCCTCCAGCATCGAAAAAGAGCATTTCGCGAAATACTCATTCCTCTTCACAGACTCCGCCCACAGCGCAAGTCCCACCCACATAGACGAAAGGAATCGAAACGATTAACTTCCGTTCTTGAACGATGCGGAGATTTATGCTTCGCTAGCTCTTCAAGGATGACTGGTCTCTTCTTGACCAACCATAATGACTACTATCATCATTCGTAGCAGTTCGAGCTTAAGATGACATTTATGAATGTCAATAATTAAAAAAATAATTAAAGCGGCTTAGTAGATGGGGGCTATAGGATATCAACAGAAACCGTTCCTATGGAACAGGAAAAATATGACTGATTCTCATTAATACCCTTTAAACGTCGTGAAGGGCTCCCAAACAGAGAACTTCCCAGGAAACCAAGCAGTGCAACATTCGATGTAACACGTCACAATAATAGATGCTTCATAGGGCATTGACCTCGTTGATTAGATGGGGTGGGCGCTCAGATTGACAACTGTCTTTCATCATTCTGGAATGATGCAAAATCGAAGGGTGGTATGGGTGGAGGAAGCGGAACTTTTCAAGGATGCAGCTGACTCATCAAGCGCAGAAAAAAAGTGCAATCAAGTGATAGGAGGATTGATAACGGGTAACAAAAACAAACGATAATGGACTGATGGACTACCCTGGTCAAGAGCGAAGATACATAAAAAAGGGGATGATAAATGATGATTGTTTAGGAGCCCCACATTGCGATCCAGCATATGAATTCGTAATCATCTTCCCGGACTTCTTTATGCATCAGCGCCAAGATGACATGGCATGGATAACATGATAAGAACTCAGTGATAATAAATAATCCTAACGGCAACACGATTAGCAAACATGCAGATAGCAAGCCATACAGGGAAGACAGCCTCCCTGGACTCGATAGTTATCCAGTACCGGAACCATTCTCTTTCCAAATGTTAGCCTTCTCCCTGGGAAAATCAGGAATTACGTGTGGAGGCCATCCAAGTAGTCAAGTCTGATTTCTCGAGTTTTAGTCTTCTCTTCATAACCTCCCATAGTTAATACATCCAAAACTTATTAATCCCTGATCCGTCAAAGAGGAATGGGTGGAAGAAAGGGGAAACAATCGGTTCACATGAGTTTCGATGCGGGGGAACAGCTGATGTCCGCGAAAATTAGAGACAAATTGCTCACGCGGACAATCGCCGCAACCTGGACTTTGGCCAAAAAGATAAGCCATGAACTTTGCTTTGGTTCCAGTTTCACAAACAACATTCGGTTCAACGCTTCAATCTCGTTCGACATAGAGTAAATAGGAGGCGATACCTGGTAAATAAAGTTCGTCTCCGCTTTTGGGGCTTTCTCGCGTCAGGTATTGTAGCCAACTTCCTCTATTTGTCATTGCATTATACAAAGCAGAGCTACAAAAAATGCTTAAAAATACAGTCACATTACTTGATACCTAAGAAAACTTATAGAAACTCCTATGGCATGGCTGGAAGAAGGGACTTCAAAACAAGCTGAAAAGACGTCACCCACTTCTTCAATCCGCCCATTCTTATTGGAGAAAACTCAAAAAAAAAATGTCGAGCATGAAGATTCTCCCAGTAAAATTATTCAAATAGTACAGGTACCTGCTGTAGACGGTCGAAAGCATGGTATTACGCTGATAGGTAAATGCTAATGAAAGTGTGGGGTGACCGTGGTCAGTCACCGTAACCAATGTAGTAATAGAAAAACAAGGTAGAAGAACTTGTAGCCATTGTACACTGCCGTCCGCCCTGCCCATGCAGCTTTAAAACAATGCCGTGAGCCGGTTGGTGGTCAACCCGCCTCTTTCTATCAACTCAGGTGATCTTCGCGCGCGACACTGCCCCCGACTGGGACGGCACAGCAAACACGGTTGCTGTCAAAACCATAAACAACAACAATGAACTGGGTGACACCGACGAACGTATGCACACGCCGCAGTACGCGAACGTGGTTCGACATTGCAGCGTTCGCGGGTCACGAGATTCCCATGCCAGGCAGACACCAGGCACCGACGTCGACGTCGGCGGTGGTGGCGGCGACGGCGACGAGGACGACATCAACAATTGAATGCTTAGCATAGGAATAATTTGCTGAATGAGAGCCTGGCACGCGCCAGAAACCACGGCGACCCACTCGTTCCTTCATTGCTTCAGCATAAGCATCTGAAATGTGAGAAAGTCAGTCAACATATGAATAATTTCAGACGTTACGACGAGACGGGGTGAAAACGAACGGTGCTGTCAACAATAACTTGAGACAATGGCAATGGGAAAACGTTCCTCCTCTCAATTAGTTCAAGAGATGCTCAGCTGGTACGAATGGAATGAAAGGAATTAAAGTAACAAATTAGAAAAAGAAAAACTGAAGAGGATTGAGAAATCCTGCCCGTCATGCTGTCATGATCGAGGACCTCGGAAAAACTAAAGAACACTCGTGCAAATATGATGACAAAGATCGCCCGCCACACGTCCGAAACCTCCGCTTGGTGATGATTCACTGAGGTGATTGTAGGGAGGACACGTTTGAAGAAACGAAGTTCGAGTCAATTCGTCTACACCTGAGACTTAATTTATGGCTTTACAAAATCATTTTTACACCGCCTCCAGCCAATGATCGAGCAGCTTCACACCTATCATTGCTTTGTACTTTCAATTGTTCAATTCCCACAGAAAATCAGAAAATCACAAAGCACTCTTATCAGGTGTTAAGTAGCCGACAACTGACCGAACCACATGACCAAGTACCTATTAATACACTGCACGCCACCAAGGACAATCATGCAGCATTGAGCTTCTGCTTGCACTCAAGAATTGAAGAATTGCAGCAAAGCCAACGGACTGAAGGGGTCAATTGGAAAAAGAACATTCAAACATTTCAATTTGGCCCAAAAAGCTACATAAAACCGAATTTGAAGTGCGGAGGTCGTATAATGACAAGTCATGAACAATCAAACACACATAGTCTGGGTTCAAATCCTGGACCAATACCCACACGAGCCAATCAGGCCCTCCATCCCCCCGGGGTCAGTTGATTGGTACCAGACTCGTTTGGGAGGATAATAAGCATTGACTTATACATTGGCTGGCCACCGCAAGTCATTGTATAGGGCACATACGCATTCAATACGCCACTACGATTCTGAATGGAAGTCGAAGGCGGGGTGCATCCCACAGACGGGATGATTACCGCCGAAAGACTTCATCCTCTAACCTTATGTCGGACTTCTATGTCAGTGCTCTAAAGGTCAAAGTTGAGAATTCCAAAATGCCTACTGGTCGTTCCTTCCTTGAATCTATACTCACTGCCAGAAAACAATCATTCCTGAACTTTGACTTCACTGTCGATTGTGTAGGAACGATGCCCAATGGGAAATTTATGGGTCGACGTAATGTTTTCGAATCGGTTTCAGGTGCGGGGCGTATCCCACAGACGGGACTGATCAACTTCAAAGGCTTTATCCTTTCACCTTTATTCCTAAAGAAGGTCACCTAAGTTGCACACTCTGATGAGGTCGCCCAATTTGAAGAAAAAATGAGTTCCAAAGTCTGGGTTACATCAAGTACGAAGTAATCACGTGAAAGAGGCCACATGTGAAATAAGCCGAACAAGGGCATCTGTGCCTTCATCAATGCACATGGTCATACTAGTCACGCGCTCCAGTAATAGTCTGTCTGGGGAGGAAATTATGACAAACTATCACGAAGTAATACTGAAGACATGGAGAACAGATACGGAAGGGAAAGTGCAACACTATAAAGCTCTCGGTGTCATATCGTCCCCTCTAGAATGCGCCACGTATTGAACTTCAATAAGGAATTACGACGGGGATCTAATAGACCAGAGCTCTCCCATTCCCAATCGGATGAAGGTGCATTGTGATAGAAAGCCGGAGCCGGAATGCTGAATAACCATAAAATAGCCTGGTGAACTTAAAGGACATATAATTAAAATTTAGTTAGCAGTTGCTCTGACGTATTTCATTCTGCCTCAATGTACTTTGCCTATCCTTTCTGCCACTTTTTCATTTCTCTTGGGTTTTGTGGAGGGGAAAAAATCGGGGTAGAGCCCTCTCGCAATTTGTAGAAAAAAGCTCTGGCAAACAGACCTGAGGAACTTTCGAAGAAAAAGCTTCCTTTTCTCCAAAAATCGGAAGGCCGGGGCTTACTTATCGAAATTTTCAGTCGAATTGACCATGTCCCAAAGGTTCCTAGCGGGAAGTACGAATGGCCAGTGACTACTTTGAAATTCCAGTTCCCCCCACCCCGACGAAGATCAGAAGGAAAAAAGCTTTTGTCATTTAATTGCTTGTCTCATAATCAGTTTTTCTCTGAGAACACATTCAAATAAGTCCGCAAATATAAATGTCAGACGAACGCTGGGCGTAAATTTTCCGAGATTGTACAGCTGCACAGATATTTACTAGGTCAACTACTCTGCCGTAAAGAGTGAAAGCATTACACGTAAGGCCGAGAACAATGTAATGAGTAAACAACAATCGCGAATAGTAATGGAAAACAACACTCCGGAGGGATCGATTTTAAACAATGCCAATATCACTTGCATAGTAAACTCATTAAAAACCAGTTACTAACTTGTTTGCTTCCTTTATCTACTTTAAATAACATCTTTCCTCTCCTTTTAATGTCCTACACACCAGTATTTGGGGTCACTTCAAGTTTCCAACTGCCTTTTCAGGTCATCAAATCATGATAACCAAACTATACTATTAAATTTCTGAATGCCTTACCCTTACCGATTTTCGGTCGGGAAAGGAAAACACGCCCAATTAAACTGGAACGGGGTGGCAAATGTGATATTTGATCCCCGTAGGAATGTTATGGTAAGCAGCCTCGCCAATGTGTCATTTTACGTAACCTTTTTGACTATAAAAGCTTTTCAGTTATAGGGGGGTATAAAGCAACTAGCAAAGGCCGAACACATCAGGGAATTGAGGAAGTCTTACTCGATTACCACTCAAAATAGTTACCGTAATTGATCGAGTACAAATCCCTGACTACGAGCCTAATTACAACTACTTTAGGCGATTCTCCTACCAGCTGAACTTCCAATGAACAACCAGAGGGTGGATGGCTCAGGTGAAGACCAAAATCTGTACCCTGGTCGCATTGGCAATGACGAAGGTCGTAGTCACTGCACCATACCCTCATCAGAAACTTCAAATGGTGTAATTATCCTATAGGCCAATCAACCTTGACATTCCCGAAGCATACATCTTCTAGGAGCAGGAGGCCATGGTGAACTTCAGAAAAGTCGAGCAAGGGCTCCCACGCAGTCTTCAGCCTCCTCAGCGTACCCAGGCATTTGATCGCAATGATCCAGCAATCAGTATGACAAGCTTGCTATGTGAGCGGTACTCCATTTCGAATGTACCGGTCCACATAACATATTCATCAAACTAATTGCCAAATTCCTTACGATCAAATGCCAGTTTCTTACTGGTTACAAGGGGTTCATGAGCGGTAACTACAGTAACTGCCCAGTGAAGTGCAGAAAAAGACCAACCAACCTAATAGAAGACGAGTTCCAGTGCTGAACGGGTTCCGACCTAGGTATTTGCAAAACCTTAACCATGGGAACGATAAAACCTCCTGTCAAGTTCGTTCAGTTCAAGTTAAATGGAGCGTTCGAAAATTCAGAGAACTGCTCCAACGACACCAAAACCACTTTAAACAAATCCGAATCGAAGAAATGCATTGGTTAGGGCTCAAAGAGCTATAATGCGAACTTTATGAAGCAGATGTGCAATAAAACGTCCAGCCGAGAAGAATAGTTCGTATAGCAGCTGACAAAGCCAGCTGAAATCGAATTATCCGTACTACTCTACGACATAATTTTCAAAGTAGATCAAAATAAGTTGCGGAACAAAACAAGAAAAAGGATAAAGGAAGGAAATAAAAAGGAAGGCTCCTTAAGTATGAGGCCTGTCGCGACATATTTCCACTGTCAAATTAGGCCTATTTGTAACAGTATTATGCGAGACCAGCAGCTCGCTCCAGCAAACACGTGATGGAAAAAATAATTTGTATGTTTCATATTCATTTAAATAAAAACTGACTCCAATACAAAGGTATTTTTAAAATAGAGAAAATGTAAACACTAGTTTAACTTTTTTCAGTAAGTGGGCCTTCAAGTGAGTGAGAAGCCCCGGGGTTGGGGAAAGAAGCGGCTAAGTTCGCCGCCTGCCGATCTGAGTGACCAATTCAGCAATTCAGGACGGAAGGCGGTAAACTTAGCCACCCTTCTCACCCATCCCAAANAATAATTTGTATGTTTCATATTCATTTAAATAAAAACTGACTCCAATACAAAGGTATTTTTAAAATAGAGAAAATGTAAATACTAATTTTTACTTTTTTCAGAATTATTCCTAATTATCTTGACCAAAGTAAGTGGGCCTTCAAGTGAATGAGAAGCCCCGGGGTTGGGAAGAGGGCGGCTAAGTTCGCCGCCTGCCGTCTGTGTGACCAATTCAGCAATTGAGGACGGAAGGCGGTAAACTTAGCCACCCTTCTCACCCATCCCAAAGACGGACTCAAAAAATGCAGAGAGCAGAACTTAGAACATTTCGAAGCTATTCTAATGGCAACCGGAAGCTACCTTATAGACAACAACTCAAAATGGCTGTAAAAATACCTAAATAAAAACAAACGAAATTCAAAGCAGAACGCTGAATAGCATTCGGATGCCAGGCACTACTATGCTCTTGAAAAATGAAATTCATTTAGTAGAAAGCCTAGCCGACTGGGAAATCGTAGACAAAAACGCTAATCCACTTTGCCGTAGGGGCTCTTCGTGAGAGTAATGAAATTGATGAGAAGATACTGGATCTCCCAGATAAACTCTGATTAGAGGGCTTTTCCGGCTATCACCTCCCCGCCCTCCCACTAATACAAAACGTGAAAGAGAAAAAAAACATGATATCATTCATGGGTGTCAGAATGTTATCATTGCAAGCAATAATCCTAACAGGAACAGTGTTAATTCGCAAATCCTCTCACTCTGCACGGCATACATCAATGCTATGAACGCTTCTGAACATAAACAATTTTTTCAGTTGCTGGGGAAAGTAGAATCACCTGATATTGTGCGATGGGATTTTGATGCCAGTCTAATAAACATGCTCATGTAAACAGAAATCCAATCAATACGAATCATTCACGACAAATGAGTAGAGAGTCAATATTTGGGCGCTGGTCAAACCCCTTCCGGGATGCGCCCACGCACTCGATTTAAAACCATGGTGATAGTAGCTAGAGAGGTTAGTTTACTGGTAAGGAAGTGATTTTGTTCTCTTAGAAGAATCTGAAACCGATACAGGAGGAACCCCAGAGGAATGGAAGGCCTAGTTGGCATGGGTCTAGCCTCTCGGCTCATGGGTGTGGTAGTGTGGCGTTGGGAGTTACCCCACCTTCTCCATCACTCATAAACACCTCTTCACTACCACCACAAAATATCTCCCACTCTTGATCTTTGGTAAACAAATGGTTCAAAGTGCTATAAGCTCTCACCCAGTCGAAATCCTTCCCACCTCAACTCATAACTCTCCTTGGGAGACAACCGTCAATCATCAACTTTTCGTCAAAAAAGATAATAAGGAAAGCAACCTTTTCTTCAGGAAAAAGCGAAATTTCTTCACCAAAAATCCCAAATAAATCTAAATATGTAGAACTGAAATATGTAAATTAGAAAAAGTAATGATTTTGAAGAAGTCCTCATACTAAAGTTACGCCTCTCGAAAAAGGTTCTTGAGCAAAGCCACTGAACAAAAGGCCCTTCCCCATCACAAATAAAGACCAGCGAAAGTTTTACGCCAGCTGCACGATGGGCGTCTGATCGAAAAAAACGACAAGAAATGGAGCATCCCACGGGTGTTCGTCGCCCACGAGCAGGGAGCTCCACCCTTCAGAAAAACCCCATACGTCTTTTGAGTGTGATGTATTAGTGCAGTTGTGCAAACGCATGACTCAATGCCAGTGTCTTTCATGACAAGACTTCTCTAAATGACGTTCTCAGTAAGACATGCGTGCTAAGTACCCTACGATAATAACTGCTATGATTCAGAGCATGATTCATCGAGAACCACTTATCGCCTGCATGAAACACACCGTTCAGCGATACCCTAAATGCATAAAAAGTAAAGTAGACGTTTCAATTCATTTGAAGCCAAGTTGAAAATAAAACCCAACCCTTCCCTGCTCACATTATGGTGGGTGAGCTAGCGAAGTACGATGCAAGTGGTAGGAACAAGAACTTCCATTTGACTTGTACGGCACTGAAGGAGAAGCAGAAAAAAAAAGTTCTTGAATAGAAAAAAGCATTTGGCTATCCTTGACTTTGTTTCCGAAGTGGTATAGAAGGATTACAAGTTCGCAAAGAGCTTAAGCTCGTTTAAATTCCAGCGTTTTGGAGCACAGACAGGAAGTCAATGTGATATGAATGAGAGGGCAATTTCAAACGACACAGTAAATCGATGAGCTAACTGTTCCAGAACACTGGGAGCCACATCAATAAGGGGCGGGGCTGCCGCGGAAGGCGTTCCTACCTGAGTCAAATTTGAAATAATTTGTTTTAAAATCACTTCTGACCCGACAACACTAGACATAGTCCTCCGTCTCCCGTCCTCTGCATGGGTACATTTCAAAAATGTCAAAACCTCCTGGTGTGCCTTCCTGTACGTCCAAACGTGTTTCAATCCAATAGTAAAGGGCAGAAAAGTAATTGAAGTGACACGCCACGAAAACTGTTTTCGTGGCAAGTTCCCATGCACTTTTGAAATCTGAGGAAATTGATGTTTATTGAGCAGGAATCGAGAAGACTCATTGTCAGATCGTGATAGAATGGCTAATGGCCCGAGAGAAGCAAATATACTGTGGCATGTACTTTGATGTGCCTAGGAAACAATGACTCAGGCTAAAGGACAAAGCCATCTGGAACGGATAGGGGGCAACGGTCTTTCCTGATCACTATGAAAACAGGTCATCGCGAGAAAAAACGATGATGCCGTTTTCCATGAAACAGAAAGGAATCTCAGCAATATTCCCAGAAATTACCGTTGGAAACTAAAAAAAACCCTTCGAAACAAATTAACAGAAGGGAAGACCTTTTTGACATCGAAATTAAACAAATCACAAGGAACGATACGAATGAAATTTCACAAATCAAGAACACCGTGGGTTCTACGTCAGAAATTCGCCAATTAACCTAAAGTAGCGGGGGCGTACTCAGAGTCCAAGTCAATTGGTAAGAGAAAAAAGTGAAGGAAATTCAGAAAACTCAATTATGCCCTATGACTATTAGCTACCCTATTAACCAATAATTCAGACTATTCGTCCACTTTTGCTCGTCCTCTGAACACAAGACGTGATTCTGGCCGAGCTCGTTCTTAACCAATTTGCTTGGTGCCTACACACTGAGAGGGCTTCACAGATGAACTCGCTTTTATTACCATCATTACAAGCAAGGGACCGCTTTTANCTGGAAAACCGCTATAGCGCTGGCAGATACCAATCTATACAAAACTAGGCGAAGAAGGTGAAGTGGCATTTGGCGCCTTAACACCGCCATGGTTCAAGGATTGAATCCCGAGACCATGCGGGTACTCGCTCGGACCAACCTACTTTCCCTTCAAGGTCTGTCAATCCGTACCAGACTCGTCCGGGATGATTGAAATACTGACTTGTACATAGGCCTTAGACAGCAGGCCATTGTACAGACCACATACGCATTCAGTACGCAACAACGATTCTGAATGGAAGTCAAATGCGGTGCGCATCTCGAAAACAGAGAACTGATTAACGCCAAAGACTTTATCCTTCAATTTGTGAACCAACCATTGGTATACACTCTAAAAATAGTGAATCAGAGACTGGAGAGCCATAATACCTAATGTATAGCAAATATTTGATTTTCTCTGAATGTTTGCAGTTCAGCAGTCACATGAAAACAAAAAATAACTAACAATAGCACAAAAGTAAGGATAACAATCAAGCCACACGAAAATTTCGGTAAACCGTGAACAGCCGATGGGGCGCAATTTCTTGGACGCACGATTTCTTGTGGATACCCTGCTACTTATAGGCAGAACGAGGAATTCGTATGACTAACCGAGGGAACGGTTAATTCATCAGGGAATGCAGAACCAGTAAATTCAGCTAATTCAGTAATAGGCTGGGGCATCTGTTCGACAGTGACGGAGTCATTCTAGCAGGAAATTTGGTAAAATTGAATAAGAACAACGAAGAAATGTTGAAGAGACCACATTAGACTACATTTTCACCTAATTGAACCTATCGTTTGCTCATAAAAGCCATCCTTATGCATCACATGGCCCTTCTGAGGGGTATTTAATTAAAATTTGAGGAGCTATAGCAGCAGAGATGGGAGCGCCCAAGACGAAGCCCGCAGACAAATAGCTGCTGAAGAAAAAACACGCGAGATCGCTATCTTCGCCAGAGCCATAGGCAGCCTTCTGATTCAAGCTAATGCTGTGAATGCATGGGGAAAGCTCCTGTGAAAGAAAGCCCACAAAAGAGATGACTGAAGAGACGCTCAACTCAGGGAACTAATGGTCCATTAGCAATAATTTTCACTCTATTATAATTACTCAAATGGTGTGGCTGGAGTCAAAATGGCAGAGCACATGAAAGAGCTGTTCAAGGCCGAACCTATCAGCGACGGATGACGACACGAGTACGACTCCAGCGTTTTACAACCTAAAGAGCCGTTATGGCACTTATAAAAACTTTGAAGTAGGGAATAGCCTACTCTGACTTTCCATCCACATCACAAACCTATCCCGCCTCCCCCTCAAGTGTGGCAATCAGAAAGATTACTACTCGGAGAACCACCCAGGAGATCAGAAAAGTACTGAGTTTGATAGAAGGTTCCGAGGATCACTGAGGCGCATGAAAATGAACTCCTTGAATAGGAGCCTCAAACGAAAAATTCAAAATCATGGAAGGAGGGTGCTTGCACTGGAGAAGGACTTTATGGGTCCGGAGAGTTCCATTCCTCAGCTTAGCTCAATCACGTTGCCAATAATATGGGGCCCCACATGGGACACATTCACTCATTGCAATACTTATTGACCCCTCCCCCCACCTCCAAAAGACTTCTCCCTACGAAAGCCTGCATGCAACCTGGGAAAATGGAGAATTTCCAATGGGACATGCCCTTACCTCAAGAAAAAGTAGGAACTCATGTACAATAGAAAGAGGTATTCAGCATACAAACACATTCAAATTACTGGGAAATCTCCGTAAGGGATAGTAAAATAGTTACAGGCGTGACCTAGAAACGCAGCA
>UZAF01018052.1:0-14455 GCA_900617895.1 Haemonchus placei | reverse complement strand
AAGAACCATAAAGTAATGTGAGAGCCAATGCGGATGTTGGGAGGTAGACCGCCTAATCTTCTGAGTCAGAAACTCAATTTCAAACGGTGCAAACAGACAAATCTGTAAAGAAGTGGAAGTAGACACATGCAACGACCGCGTTGGGAGGACGGCAGTGGGGAAACGGGAGAGGTGAACCGCCCTTCGGTCTCATCCTCAATGTCGGGTCTCGTCAGATGCCCCCAACCAAGAACCACGCCACTTCCTGGCAAGTTTCTCATTCCCGATTTCTCACATTTTTTCTTTTCTTATCCTTCAATAATTGAACGATGTACCGTTACTATGTTGCTAATATCATTCTCTGGCCGATGAAAGGAACAGCTTTGACATGTTCGAAAAGGAGCAATTTCGACAAGGCTTAGATTGAGAGTCCTGGTCGTGTACATGAAACTTCTTTTTAATCCCTCACATCATGTGCTATCAGTGTTGTGAGCGTCCGACAGTCTGGTTTTTGGGGGAAAAACGAAAGGCGAATAACATCAGTGTGGATCGGGAATGGCGACGTCGACGACTCGTACTCTCTATGCTAGAACTTAGTGATTTGTAAGCCCATAGAGAGCAGTGCAAAAATGCATGTCGGAGGGCCTCAAAGACGTTTAACAACAGCAAGGAGCACATGGTTCACTTTACAATGTGCTGATCGGTGCCAATCCCTCTGCCTTTCACTCATCGCCACAGCTCAGCTTGAAGGCTGTCATTGTCAGATATATGTCTCCGAAGGACCTTAGATCATGATTTGCGTTCCCGAGTCTTCATTCTCAATCAAGGTCGCCTCGCACGTAGGTGTGAACCAATTACGGTTAGGCCGATAGCTGATCGTAAGTCAAGAAGTTGGATGGTTTAGTTGCCCGACACAGAAATTGCGTTGCGTACCAAAGTCCACGATTTGGCCCGCGAGCGAGCGAGGGAGCACTACTCGTCCGGCGGTATCGACCAAGTTTCAGTTGTAAACAAGGGGCAAGCGCCGCCCCGTCGTTCGCTCGCTCGCGGGCCAAGTCGCGGACTATGAAAGCAGCCAGAAAGTGGTTCAGCGCGGCCTTTCGCATCCAGGTTTGAATTCTCAGTGGAAGGATACGGCAGCCGCCATGAACCATGCCTTAGAATTCGGGAAGAAGTACCGCCACCAGATGTGCGTAAATTCGTGCGATTTGAACTGCGCGCGAAAATAGCGCGGCGAAATTCGTAGCGATTCGAACGACTGTGACGCCTATATTGGAGCACAAACTTGAAGTAGAGTAGATTAGTATGGTCAGCTGACCCTACCAATCTACTCTACTTCAAATTTGGGCCCCAATAATAGGCTAAATTCGTCAAAATCGTTATGAATTTTGCCGCGCGCAGTTCGAATAGCACGAATGCACTGTCCCCCACCGTCACCACTTGAGCGCATAGAGTATTGCCGCCTCGATGCAGCCTATCGTTCCCATTCAGGGCTTCACGTTTCTAAGCTGCACAGCTCGGTCAGACAATTCAACCTCCTGACCATGACAATCGGCCAACCCACTCCCCATCCAGCTGACGTTTGCCCGATTGAAGATGCCGCTAATGCTAGATGCCAATTTGCGGACTTATTCGCTCCTTGCCTGTTTGCATTGTTCATTTGGCTTTTTATCACTTTTTCCCTTTTCATTGATACTGCCCAATTGCAATGAAGTGACAGTATCATGGTCGTTTGGAGCCTGATACGTCCTAATTGAAAGTAATCTGTGGTAGATGTTCAACGGACTAATCGCGTGATAAGGGTCTCGACGCTTCAAGTAGAAAACCAATCGTCTCTAGCGCGACGACGATTAAGAATTCGATCGTGCGCTACAGGGAATATACAGCCAAAGTAGATTGCTCTGCAGCAGATGAAGAAATCTATTGTTGTAGGTCTGCAATGGTACATTGGAATGTGGAACTAGGCAGATAAATCTAGGTACTGAGAAGCTCGAGAAACTCCACAAAGAGATTAGAGTGGAGTTTAAAACTTTTAAAAATAAGGCAGATAGAAAGGACATAATGCTCGAAATTGAGCAAATAGAGAAAGACTCAAATCTTCACTCTATAGCGGCNAATAAAAAATGGTGGTTCAGTGATAGTTTATTTGAGAACGAACACAAAGACCCTAACTATGGGTGGCGTACAAGAAAAGAGTCCCCTGTAACGGGTAAGACAGTGAAGAGAATGCTACTCAAGCCCCGCCCCGAAGGAGCGGTGGTGAGCGCGGGTTCTGGCCTGTGCCAGAACACACCACGCAAATACCCAAAGGCTTCAAGAGTTGACCTCAAAAGAATATGATCACTACTCACAAACTAGCCCGGACGAGGGTTCTGAGCCTGGTCTAGATGACGATGCCACACCAATACCCTGTCTGAGACGACTCCCTAACTTGACCCACGCCCTTAAATGGTGCGGGGTCAGGGGACCACTCCTTCCTCAAACAACGTCACGGGCGCATTGTTGTATTTTTTTCTCCGTGATCACCGGAGTTATTATAAAACCACTGAACCACCCGCACATTTCTGGTGCATCGGCTAAAATTAGTCGAAATCATAAAAGATATGAGCACAATAAGAAACTATCTTCCGAATTCGGCTTGCTTATTGTTCTTCTGTTAATGTGCTGTTTGCTTGCTGGAAGAATATGGTTTCTTTAACAATGTGGGATCTTGACACATTCTTCTTTTCAGTTCGCGCACAGCTAGTTTCTTTTGTTGAATGTATGTATGTGTAACGTAAGAATTTTCTCTATGCAATAAATATCTAGAGATACAATAATTTGGTTATTCGATATTCATTTTTATCTTTCTTCATGTCCATGCTGTATGTTCATTGCCTTTTACCGTGTAACACAATGACGGTGTGATGCAGTCATTACTCTTTTCGTATGCCCCTAGAGAACGAGTACGTTACGGCTTCCTCAGAGAGTGGAAGGTGCGATGTCGTTACTCGTTAAATATGCCCTGAGAGAACGGGTAGCGTTATCACTCTTTTCAAGAAATGGAAGTGTTAAGGTTGAGATGTGATCACGACCTGCCTTTGGGGTCATATATAAATTCTGGCATCAGTATTGTTACTTCCACACGTTCACTTTTTGTGTTTTGCTTTCAATATGCTTCCGTACTACTGCGCTTATGACCCTCATCAGGCCCTTTACAGTACTTTAACAATAATGACCCTCAACTTTATAGTATTTCAAATTATAACGCGCCCTAGCATGCTCTTTATAGTATCCCAAATAATAACGCTCAGCAAGCTCTTTATAGTGTTACAAATTATAATGTTCCTCAGCAAGAACCTCATAGTATTCCGAACAATAGCGGCCCTAATCAAGCCCTTCATAGTATTCTAAATAATATGCCGGCCCAAACAGCCGGTGAAGTCAATTTCGGCGGTGATGCAACTCAGCCTGGACTGTCAACATTCAAGGGGCAGAAGGAGGTAAGTAAATTTGAGAGAGGGAAGTGCTAACTTATAAAATTCTAGGTTCACCCCCCTCACGTATGTGTTCGCATTGGTTCGAAAGAACCAAAACTACGACGTCTATAAATGCGTGGGCTGCAAGAGAATGAGTGCTTGGAAAACAAAAAAGGTTCCACATAGTTTCCTCGACTTATTTTGAAATGAAATATAACATAACGATCTCTTTCTTGAGGTGATTGGTGAGGAGTTTGTTAGCGACCCATGCACCATCGACCACGTTTGCACCCCCAATGAAGCGGGAGGAGATAAAGCTAAAAGGATAGGATATGAGGTTCTCGTAACAACTTACATTTATGTTATATGAGTCTGCAAGGATCTCACTTTTCAGAAAGTTCAGGAAGTTAAGGGTGACCCATTATACGCAGGACGTGTTCCAATTCATGAGGAAAGGGCAAGACAAGTTTATGAGGAAATGATGACTAAAGCTAATTTAGATCACGATGGTAAGTCTGATTTGTAGCATAGAAAACTGAACAGCATTATAGAGTCTTGGTGCAGAGGACGTTATAAAGTCGCTGTATGGATGGGGATTTGGAATGAAAAGGCAGGCTATTTCCAGGTAATTTGCAATACACCTATTACTGAAGCACATTCAACGTTCTAGGTTCCTTTCAGGGCCATCAGTTCGCTAAAGGATAAGGAAGCGACTCTCGACAACATACCGGAAGAACTGGCGCAGCTCTTCGATGGTAGGACGTTTGTGCACGAGCAGGACCAGGAGTTGCATGTTTACTATTCAGAAAAGACCATTGAGGTGAGGCGCTTCTGCAAAATCTGTGCTATATGGGAACAACTAAGATGTATCGTTACAGATGGCCTGCACGAACGGCTTGTACGCCATCGTAGCTGCTGGCATGCACACGAAGCGGCCGAAAGAGCTCATGCAGCTCTATTGTGTCCATGGCGTGTGCAACGGTGGTGTCGAGGTCTCTCTTGTGTACTCGATGACGACAAGAAAAACCGAGGATGTCTACCTACGCATGTTCGGGCACCTCAAGAACTTCTTCGCTCGAGGCCAATGCAACCACTGCGGATTGTCCTCGATTTCCATAGCAGCCGTCCGCCGCCTATTTCCCGAAGCGAAGGTAGAAGGTTGCGCTTTTCATCTAGCGCAAGCTTGGAACAGGTAAAAGCTTTGCTCTGCAGGTAACATTGAAAGAATCTCAACGTGACTTTATTTCAGGCGGCGAGACACGTGCAACTTGAGAAAATTTATGCAGGGGCATGGTCGAGTTCCAGTCGTGGCGAAATGGTGGGACACCATCAGAGGAGTGGTTTTCCTGCCGAAGCGTCTCTATCCAGAGGTAAGTTCCTTTCCTGAATGCAAAGTGGTATACTGTAACTGAACTATTTTACAGGAGAGAGCGCTATGGAGGCCACTAAGCCTGAAGACCTCGTCGCGTATGAAGAATGCAAGGAGATTCTGGAATACTTGCATTCGACGTGGTTCGATGGCCCGTACAAGGATATGTGGAACAAGTGAGGATTGGTGCACCTGAGAACCACAGATATCGCTGAGGCCTACTACAAGTAAGCTTTAAACCGTGCAAGTGATATAACCTTCAAAATAATGACTTTTGAACTTCAGTCGTCTAAATCTGGTATTCGTAAGAGTCCGCTAGACCTCGGGGCGCTGATAGAGAAGTTGAAATACATAGGCTTCTAGGGAAAATGTTCATTGCAGTGGATAAGGGAAGTTAGAACTAGAAACTTGGGGCAAAAACAATACCAGTTCCAGCATCCCAACGAGGAAAAACATCTGCGAAGAGGGACCGCAAAAGAAGCCAGAACATTGAAAACAGCATGAAAAGGTACAAATACAAGTTAACTGGCGCTAAAATATATGAATAATCCTGATCTATTTAGGTTCGGAGAGCGGTACCTCAGAGAGATCACGAGAGCGGAAATAGAAGATCATTTAATATGTGCATGCCAATAAAGTTAGTGATAGTAATGAATATTACGATAAACAAATGTATTTCAAAGAAGAAACAATAAAATACTCACCACACAATCAGTCCGTCAAACATATGTATGTACTGCAAATTATTTTGAAGTGGTAAGTATCAGGCTCCAAAACGACCATAATACTTCCACTTCATTGTAACTTAGCAGTAATCATTCGAAAAAGAATTCAAAAATCTCAAAAACCAAAACAAAGCGAAAAAATGGCAAATAAGCGGTGGAAATAGACAGAATAAAGGTAGGTCCACAATTTGGAGCCTAATGGTAGTGGCGACATCGATCGGACGTATATCAGCTGCATGGGCAGTGGGTAGGCTGACTTGCATGGATAGAAGGTTGAATTAGCTGGACGAGTTGTCCAGCTCATAAGCCCCGTCGAATGGGCGGTGCCAAGGAAGCAATTACAGGCCTATGTGCCCCGATTTCAAATTTCGTGCGAGGGGCGCGCCAAACGACATATACCCGTCAGGATGATGAATCGTCTGTACGAGTTGTCTAGCTGAGAAACGGCATCGAATGGGCTGCACGATGCAAGGGATTTTCAAATGTGTATTTGATACAAAATATGACTTGCGGGGACCAAAAAAGAAACTTTATTCTGGCCTTCAAAAGGGGGAGGGTGTGTCATCCCTTTCCCTCTCGAACGCCCGGGCATGGTGCTAGCGATCTAGATGATTTCCCCATCCCGTCCACTTCGTGTCCTCGCCAAGATCTTCTTCCGACGATCAGCATAGGTGCAGCAATTAGGCTGTAGTTATGTCGTATAATCAAAAATGTAGTTCGTAACTTCTGTGGAGTTCATGGTCCGCCGGCCGGCCCGCGAGCGAGCGCGCCGGCCGGGGGACTACTCGGCCTGGGTATCGATCAAGATTCAGTAGTAAACATGTGGCAAGCGCCGCCCCCAGCCGGCGGACTATGAAAGCAGTCATTGCATTTTACTACACCGTAAGGTCACAGTAGCAACCGCATACCCGGCACTGGTTTCGTTTCTGTGATTCCAGGTGTAAAACGTTTGAATGGGCTCCGCGCGGTGCAATGCTTATTTCCATCCCATTTATCATATACACATGTAAATGCGATATAACGCGATTTGTCCTTCCTCCATAAAGAAGGTAATAGGGTTCCCCGGAAGGCCGAAAGGCCAAAAAACGTCGA
Source organism: Haemonchus placei (assembly GCA_900617895.1). NCBI lineage: Eukaryota > Metazoa > Nematoda > Chromadorea > Rhabditida > Trichostrongylidae > Haemonchus > Haemonchus placei. Next base: position 7,832 of record UZAF01018052.1, on the reverse strand, counting down.
AACACTTGAGCAACCACTCTTCACAAGATATACATAAAGCCCAAGTGAAATCAAGTTGTTTCAAAACACATTCGTTCCCGGATCAAACCTCTCATCCAGCCGATGCAGTGGGTCAGCCAAACGCACAGTAGCCAGACATCAAGCCTGCGATGACTGTTGGTCATTCGTACGAGCTCCCACATCAATAGCAAGGAGCACACATGGTCTTTGTTGTTTCTCGGGTCTCATAAAAAGCCGCAAATCCAAGCAAGTCTCCCGGTAAAAAAGGTAACTAAGTAAACACTGCTTCAAGAAGTGGCACCGTTGAGACCAATAGTAATTATGCTCAGACAAAGTTACAACATAATGTGAAAGCTTGTTGAATGCAAAATGAATGGGCCATAGCTGTTTGGTAAGGCAAAACTGAACTGCACAAAATACATCAATTAAGAAGAAGTTAGACATCAAAAGAAGGCTGCCAGCTGAAGGGCTAGCGACAGGACACCGGCGGCGACGGAATACAAGTGACGACCTCCGGTGGAAAACAGCTCAATCGTGAAAAGTTTCATGTTCTGACATGGAAAAGCAGGCCTCAATACGAAAAACAGCAGAGTGTGAGGGTGAAAAAAAACGAGACAGAAATCCCCTTATGGGAAGTATGGGAAAGCGGTTGACAAGGTGGATTACCGCGTTCGGGTGTCGCACGACAATAGGGAGTGCTTAGACAGTTACATGAACTGGTGAAAATTCCATGGCGCGACGGAACTGAGCCGACACAATTATGTAACTTTCGAACTCCTCTAGTAGGAGGGACTAAAATATAATAGAACCAAACTAGAGTGGTAGTACTAGGTATAATACTGGGGCAACTCACCGTTAAAAATGTCAGAAGTTTTCGATGTTCCACTTGTCTCAATGGCATTCTTTGAATGCTCCAGAACATTCCCTCGGAAAATTGCCGCCGCATGTGGTCGTACGCACTGAAAAAAAAAGGCACTGAACTCGCTCGCACATTTTCAGGTGTATTGGATAGACGATTGTTGTTCTTCTACTATCGGCTAAGGAACATCTTGTGCCCGAATTCGCCCGAACTTCGCTACGGTGTTGTGCAGCTCTCCTACCCCGTGCACCTTCATACTACGTAGAGGTGAGATTCCGACAAGCAGATGAGAACTTCCCCCGGCGGAATGAGCGGAGGCTGCTTCTCTCGGCATGACTCTTAGAAGACCTTGCTTACGTACAATCAGACTTATTGAATCGTCCAGTATATCTTATAGTGCTTCCTGCCCAAGCAAGGAATTTCCTCGACAGGATTGCGCCTTAATGGTCCGTTTTGTCTATTTCAATGCCTGGACTAACAAGAACCAGGTGAGTTTTACCCATGGCGATCACAAGTGCCTAAACTGTTTTTCGGACAAGTTGTGAAGGTCACGCGACGACTCTTCTATGGTATCAGCTCCCAAAAACGTCATGGGAAGTATTCCGTTGTTTTGAGAGTTGTAGGCTTTCTTCACAGTGCATACCTTTCTATCGAATGAGAAGGTTCTGTGGTGCTGCCTCCGCGCATGAACATAAAGATAATCATGCGCACGAGTTCTTTCCGCGTGCTTTCTCCATAAGGTTAGTGAGAAGCATCTTGTGTGATTGCCCACGTCCTACACAAATCTACCTGGTGGAGTAGGAGTTTCAGTAAATATCTTTTCGGAGTTGTAGCACTGGCGACGCAGTACTCACAGCAACACCAGGATAAACTCGAGGAACAGCTCGGTTTGGTCGCCTGACAGTGTCCGGACACTGGAGGATAAATACTGAATGCATAATTACGGGGCCCAATGTATAGCGTTTATCAAGATCAACGGCACTGAACTCGCTCATACATCTTCATGTGAATTGGATCGACGATTGCGTTCAACGACTGTCCGACGTCGAACTTAGCTTACTCGGTATGAGCCCACTTTAATCCAGATAGTGCTCGATGGCTGGTGGTCTCTACGACAAAGAAATACCGGAGCGTCTCGAATCGACAAGTAAGAAATCTACACTGTGGTCGTACGGCCAGTCATCATTTACAGTGATGGTGCACCACGACGAGAGTATGGAAATACACCTCGCTGAAATGGAGGCAAGGATGCTAAATATGCATTGAACCACATTCGTAATGATGCCATGAAGGAGCGTACGGACCAGGACTTCTATTAACGTCGTCTTCGATGATATGGCCCCGTCCTACTCGCGGGCCGAAACAACATTCGTAAAACCAATCCCAACCTTGATTGCTCGGAATACTTTCTAGGAGATATCTAAGGCAGCGCTATCATGAGATCTAGCATGATGAAATAAATCGGCCTTCAACCCGACCCAGCACTAGGGAACGGAAAAATGGTATCGGCATACTAGAACAGCAGCCTTGCGAAGTCAAAGAATAGCCCTGTACGGTCGTTGGCGATGTGATGATGATGCTGCATTCCAACACTTGAGGTCGTTTACTTATGGCTTCACTAAGATGTCGGTTCTGTGATTGAGGTCGAAAAAGTGGTAAGTCCAGGGGCAACCTACACCGCTTTCGATGCACTCTATGGATCGTCACAAAACTTAAAACGTAAGTCTATTAAAGCATTCCGGTTCAGAATATGCCCACGAAACTACGATGAATCTCCCTTAAGATTTGCTTACAAATCGATAGAGTGTAGATTTGCAATTCTAACGGATTCTTCTAATTCTAAACCACAAATAGTCAAAAGATAGTCCAAGAGAGATAGAGTGGTTCCGAAATGCCTTCACTAAACACCAGGTTGGTATAAAAAATGGCCGCAGTGAACGGTATTATCTGCATCACAGGATAGAAGGTGCTTCCATTGTATGTTACCGAAAGTCAGTTGAGCCAAAATCGTTACAGAATATCGCGTCATAATTGTTTTCTTTATCGTCTTCCTCATCGTGGGACAAATACCGGATTTGCGCACAATAAGTGGACTTTGGGCTCGAAGATGGGTAATAGCTACGATACCACTTGTAGAGCACAATCCTTCACTGTTCTCTTCCTCTGAACCCTTTTTTATTAATAATTGTATTCTAAAATGAGTTAACTGGTTTGATTACCCCATTTTGAGGTACGCTAATAAAGTAGTTTTGGAAGGTGTCGCCCTGCTGGCATTTATAAGGCATGGCAGCGAATCTCTGCGATATAAATATACAAATATATATGAATTAAGACTGCTTCCAGACCACGTTTTGTATAGCCTGCTCTGTTGAGCTTCATTCGATTCAGTAACACTACGGATATCGGGAACCTGAAGTTATGAACGTTTACAGAATTGCATCTATTTTGGATTCATGCGGCGGTCACACAGCTCCTTATTCAAGCGATAACTGCATGCTGCAGAAAACCACTCGATGCATTTTCGCTGCGAAAACCAGCCCTGAACAAGAACGAGCAACATTAGGAGACGAGCTCCTCGCCCTGCAGCTACGCCTCCGAACGCAACTGAACATTTCGTTATCCGCTACAGCTGCCGCAGTCTTTGCTCTGAAGGCCAGAACTATCCCTATGGCTACAGTGTGTCCTGAAGGTTTTGCGAAAAAATGCAATCGAGCTTTGAAAGCATGATGCGGGCGAATGCGCGAAAGCAGGATTATAGAAGAGTTGGCACGAAAACGACACTTCTGAAGGATCAATATATGACCAGTTCGTATTTTGCTTCGCTGATTGACGTGAGTTATCATCGACCGAGCAATGAGCAAACTGCACGACTCCCGACGCATTCTGCTTTACTGCTACCATTACAATCGCCCTACCGCTCTCGCCGGAATGAACTACAGTCGCCGACGGGATTAGGATGGGTCGACGTCGAAGTAGAGTAGATTAGAAGGATCATCTGAACCTATTAAGCTATCCTATTACGAGTTTGGGCTCCGAAAATTGGCGTCAGAGCCGTAGAATCGCCACGAATATCACCGCGCAAGTTGCCGCGCGCATCCTCAGACGCACGTAAGCCTCTTCCCTCAAGCAACTGGTGGTCAACCTAACTCGAAGAAGTCAAGTTTTGAATCTACTGTATTCGTAGTAAGGATGGCTAAGTCGAAAAGGCCTGATAGGGCATTTATCTTATCTGGTAACTATTTTGTTGTTAATTTTTATATCAGCTTTCCAAAACGTAATTAGACGCCTATGTTGCGCGTGAGCTTCCCCGATGCGGACCAGGATGAAATCTGTAAACGCGTTGCTGCTGTGGGCTGGTATGCACCATTCCTGGGCATAACTAGAGTCAACGAAGGGTATGAACGCTTTGTATTCGTTATTGAAGATGCCGTAAAATTTTCCGTCCCCGTTGTAAAAACTCTGGAAATGACATTTGACATGGAAACGTAATTACAGCGTACTTTCTAAGAAGACGTGTCATCATTAAGCTCAAGAAGTGCAGTACATGTACAATACGATATGTTATGTTGTTGTGGCTACTCAAAAATGTTTTTGCGTAATGAATAAATCAATCATTGAATGGAGGCCGAATGCGAAATCGTTAAAGGTTTGGTAGTAAGCGTTAACCACTTAATACCCATGCTAGGCTAATGTTTAATACTCACTCTCGGACCAAGACCACCTTCCGAGCATATGTTAGACCAGTCGGGCCGCCTGGCTAACGCCGGGCTTCCCTCCTTCCTGGTGTCGTCCAGCTTCGCCGGGCGCTCCACCTTCCTGTATGAACTTGCTATGCGTAAATAATACCTCGGATCCTACTTTTTCTCCGAAAGTTCTACACCCTCAATATTAGCTTCGAAATGGGAGCGATTTTTTCTGCAAGCCATCTTCGTTGTGGCCAGATAGAACATCGCATAATATCACAAAGGCGCTTATTTGGAGAAAAAAAAANAAAAAAAAACAAGTGGGCTAAGGAAGCGTACTTCCGTGAAGTTTCCGTGTAATTGGAATAAATTGAACGCCCTAGGACAGAATTGTCAATTTTCGCGCAAAGCCGACCCCCTGTGGTCGAGGTCTGGTTCTGCCACCTATAGTGAGTGTTCTCATCATGTTCCTACTACTCCTACCAAGTTTGAACGTTCTAGGTCCACGGGGACAAGAGTTATGAATTTCCGCTCGAACATTCATTTCGCACAAACCCCGCTCCTTGTGGGCGGAGTTCGGTCCTGCCATCCTCCGTAATGTTCCCATCATTTTTCCAGTAGTCCTACCATATTTGAAGGACCAAATTGACGATTTTTGCGCAAACCCCACCCCCTATGGGTGAAGTCGGTCCTGCTACCCACTACAACTGTCCACATCCTTCCGCACGTAATCCTATAAAAATTGAACTTTTTCGGCCCACGGGGACAGAGGTATTTCTGCTCAAACCCCGCCCATTGTGGGCGGAGTCTGGTTTTGCTAGCCTTCATAACTGTTCTTTTCCTGCCCTCAGTACTCCTACCAAGTTTGGACTTTCTAGGTCCACGGATCTCCGGTCGGACACACACACAAACACACAGACATTAGCGCGTTATATAAAGTAGGATCACGAAGATATTCATATCCATGACAACACAGTCTATATGGGTTTTTACAACGATTTATCTACATATTCGATGAATTTAAGCCAAGTTTATTGATCGTTTTTCATTTATGTATCTAATCGCTATTTTCGGAGTTCTCAATGTTTCTTCTTTTTCCGTTTGTTTCCTTTTCCATTTTTAGCATCTTCATCGTCATCGTCCTCTGATTCCGATGCTTCTATAAAAAGTGTAGACATGCCATCAAGTATAGACAAATATGATTGTCTGGGAAAGGAGGAAAATCGTGTAGGAGCAAAGAGAAGATCAAAAATTGTCTCGCTTGTTGCATCAGGGTGTATTACTTGTCACTTGGTTTTGTTTCAAACTCACGTTTTTAGCACAGACTAGGTAATCGTCCAGACGGCTCTTTCACTGCGGTTGAGATGGCCAATGACATGAGTCAAAATCCATACTCAGTTAAATGTCGGAAGAGGTCACTGGCCACTATTTTGGCTTGACTGCTGTTATTTGGCCGTAGTACGCGACCAGAATGCCTGAGATTTCTCTTCTCTTTGAGTTCTCATAGTGTACTAGGTGAAATACACACTATCACATTGGCACCCTTCATTGTAGAAGAATCAGGCCCTTCAGATTCGTTTTTGCCCCTTTCGACAAATTCGCTGCGATATGGATCTGTAGTTTCCACTTTCGTTCCTCAGGTGCGATCTTTCTTCGCAATGTTCTAGGGAACTAACTCCCTCCATTTCCTTGTGGTAGGCTCAAGATCGTCCAGTTCCACAATCTAGTACAAGATCCGCTACCAGGGCAAGGGGGGAGTTAGCAGCATCCTACCTTGTGTAACGCGCTAATGTCGGTGTGTTTGTGTAGGTGTGTGTAAGACCCCCAAGTACTCCTACCAAATTTGAACTTTTTGTAAGTACCACTCAGGGCTTTGGTTGCCTACCAGTTGAACCTTCAATGGGTCACTATTTTCAAAACGAACAGCAACAGATTGAGACATTTGATTATAGGCGTAAGCATCGGTTCATTTTGAATACATCTTGCATGCTTTATTGGTGCTCTGTCGAATTTCGTGCTCAGAAAATATCATTTGTTCATAAGTAGGGGTAGATTTGTTATTATTATGATATTATGTTATTATTATTATTATTATTATTATTATTATTATTATTATTATTATTATTATTATTATTATTATTATTATTATTATTATGTTATTATTACAACCCTGCCACAGGAAGGAGGGAAGCCCGTTGTTAGCCGAGCGGCCCAACTGGTAGGGGATAAAGAACGCCTTGACCGTGATGCACAGTGTGAGCTCGAGTACTACCCGAGGCCAAGCGTTTTGTAGACAACCCAACAAACCTGAGAGCCTCTCACAAACCGCGGAAAACAGTAGCAAGCCAGTCAAACCAAGTAATAGGTTAGGGGGTAAGTATTGCGGATTTTTTTTCGCGGCCTCTTTTCTCTCGATACAATTGGAAGTTTGTATTCGGGTTTCTAACAGAACCTTCTCGCTTCCCTTGGCGAAATTGCGTCTAAAAAATCATCTTCATATTCGCCACATTATGTTCTGCTACTTCGAGAGAGTTAAAGAGGCAGGTTATTTCACGATCTCAACAAACGTTTTGTCGATGGAACAATTAACCAAGGCTAAGTGAAGAATGAGATCTGCTAAGCCATATACACTGACAGTAACGTTCATGGATTATCGTGCCAACCGTTCAACGGAAAGTTGGCTAGTTAACAGAACCTACGGCGAAATGGATGATGATGGTCATGGTGTGGATCGCCTCCAAGACCGGAAATTCTTCGTCTGTAGAATCCAACTTCCTAGCGAATTGAGAGCAGGGCTTGAGATAGATGGTGGATAAGCTTCGGAGAAACTATCCTACTTACCATAAAGCGCTTAGTCTGTCTGTCTGTCCGTCTGTCTGTCTGTCTGTCTGTCTGTATGTCTGTCACGAAATTCCTTAGCTCTTTTAGATCTGCCTGGAGAGACCGGGTCAAGTGTGGGATGGGTGGGCCAGGTCTCGAGAAGTATAAAACACACATCAGCTTGACGGAGCCCCGCCCACAGTAGGCGTGGCGTGCCTCGAAATGAGCCCTACTGAGGACCACGATTTCAAATTCAGTAACAAGACGGCTTCAAAACTGGAGATTAAAGGTAGCTAGAGGTGTGCATTGGCAAGTTAGATCGAACTGGGCAGACCCACCCCCGGTGGGCGGGGCGTTCTCCAGAAATGCAATGCTTTATGAAAACATTTATAACTCGGTTCGGAGAAAGCCAACAGAGCAGGAAAAAGTTGATATAGGAGAGGTATTGTCGAAGGTATCTACAGCACAAA
>UZAF01018051.1:19624-32119 GCA_900617895.1 Haemonchus placei | reverse complement strand
GCGATTAGAACGCACATAGTGAGCAACTAATTGATGTTGGAGTGGGTTCGATCATGCGTGGCTGCTCCGGACTCACCAACATCAATGTTGCTGCTGGTGGACTCTTGGACATCCTTTAAAATCATGAAGCAATCCAGTCGGCACTACCTTCACAAAACCAGTTGAAGGTGATGAACATCCCAGCTGATACTACGAGGTTGATACAGGCGCTGGACGTTTATTTCTTTTTGCCATTCAAAAATATGTACAAGCGTATCACTGCATATGCATCGGCTCATGATCTCTAGTTTTGCGTTCATACTCGCAAATCAAAACTTCGATTAGTGTTACTGGTGTACCTCCAAGTCTGTGCTCCTGAGAGGTTTCCCGCTTACTCATGGCATTCCGCCGGCTTCTTGAGCACACATTTACTGACTTTGTGGCACCTACACAGTTCTGCTTTCCGTCTGGTGCAGTAAGTGATTGTGAAGGAACAGGCCGCAGCGAAATTTTTTTCATTCGTTGCGCTCATAGTGAAAAACTTTATTATAATCATCATTTCGTGCTAGATTATCGCATCTGCTATAATAGGTAAAAGTTATCCTTCAGTGAATTTGAAATGTATAAGAACAGAATTTTTGCCATGTTGGTGGTTAGAGCAGATGTCATACGGTTTTAGTAGGAACTGACTCACCCCCAGAAATTAAAAAGTCGCTGAAGGTGGTAAAACTAACATAAAAACATTTTTACAACCAAAAATGCAAATGCAAAACGCAGGCGCTCATCAAACCCGATCCTTGGTCCCATGCCTATGAAGTGTCACGCTTACCTCTACTCCAAACCGCCACTGCTGAACTACCGGCGATCATGGCTTTTGTGCTTTCTCCTGCTGAGCGCTCTCCAGAGACCACCTCCGTAACTTCGTTCAGAGAATCGTTTGGCAGATTTTGAATGCAGATTCGAAATCAGCACCAAAAAATACGTCTAGCTGTGTAGGTCTCATCTCAAATGGCCACTTCGACTTGAGATCCTTCCCTTATGAGATTAACATTACGAATATGTGACTCTAGTTCTGGTCGTGTTGCTGGGCTATTCAGCAATCCTTCCTCAGAAGAACTGAATTTTTCTCACATCGACATTCTCTTGTCGCGTCTCCAAAGATGAAAATGTTATTTAGCACCTTCTGGAAATGCTCTGTCATATCCGTGCTATGAATATGGGCCGTGCAGCTGAATCTTTGCGTATTTATTTCGATTACTCAATGTTCCGGTATGTTATCGCTCGTGTGTTTTCTATTAGGTTGATGCATGAGTATTGCGGATTTTTTCACGACTTAATTTCTCTCGATACAATTGGAATATTGATTTCGGGATTTTGATAGAAATTATCTTCTCGATTTTCTTAACAGAAATACGTCTAAAAAGTCATCTCCCATTCGCCACATTATGCCCTTTTACTCCGAGAAAGGTTCGAAGGTAGCATTGTCATTTAGCGTTCTCAACGAACTTTCCCGTAGTGAAACAATTAGCCAAAGCCAAGTAAGGAATGGGATCTGTTCGTAAATCCAGTAAATACCGGCAGGAACCCCTACGGACTAACACGTCAACCGTTCATTGAAAAATCGGCTGGCGAACAGAACTTAAGACCAAGTGGTTGACTTGATGGTCGATGTCAAGGCGTGGATCGCCTCATGGAATCGAAACTTCTCTGCCTTAGGAAACCGAGTGCCTAGCATTTTGAAAGCAGTGCTTGAGGTAAAATGTAGGTGCTTTCCGGAGTAATTTGAACATTTTTTGTTCAGTATTTTTATCGTTTCTTTAGGTAAGATTTACTGAAAAAATCCGCAATACTTACGTATCAACCTAATACTTTGTTTCTTTGGGAAAGATATCAACAACATAATCGTACGGAAACCTATAGACCACATGATTTCGCTATCTTCGAAAATATGCTCTGTAACTATGGATCACGAAGGTTTTGTTCTCCTTAATTTCAGAGCCAGTGATGCCATCGTTGCGGCTGGGAACCGTGGATGTCGCTTGGGAGTACTCGATCAACGATCTCTTCGTTTTTCGTGCTTGCTTCAAGCGAGACTATGCAGAATATTTTGCGACAAGTCGGTGTTTATGGGAATCCCTTTCTCCTATTTTGTTAATTTTCGTAGTATGTGATGCTTTCTCTTTAATTTTGGTAATTTTACGGTGGAATCCAACATCAAAGATACTGGTATTATGAAGTGAGCATGGAGTTTTGCGGCGTTGATCTGCGCATTTTCTTCAGCTTTTGTCCTACTCTCCCCTGGACTCCAGGTTACTTCGTCTTACAGTGTATAGGGAGGGGTACAGCAGGCACTACTCTGAGCGTACTTTCCTTCAAATTCTTCCTTTGAATCGTCCAGTGAAGGGAGGGCCTTCTAACTTTATCATGTTTTTTTCATACACATGTTCAACTGCGGAATAGATAAGTAATGTTCACTTACAGGCAGGCTGCTCGGTTACTGCTAAATGAATGCGTTCAACAAGCTCAAAACCATGACGTGGTCTGTTTAAGAATGGCAGTGGTAGAGCTGGCAGCACTGGAAGCGGTGCTACCCAATGATGTCGAACTGAAAACTCTTACTGAAGGTTAAAAAGTTATCAGAGACACTCCTTCAATCTACGAAGTCTCTTTAGTAGTTAGTCCTTCTGAATCAACACCTTCAGAGAAGTCAACAGAAACCCTTCTCACTACCGATGAGTTGCTGCGAATGATCGACCGGGTTGCTGACACAGAACCAAGGTAGATGGGCTAGTATTTGTAATTGATTGCGACGGATGTAGTAATTGAGCTTCCAGGATTGAAGGAGATGATCATCGCGACGCCGTCGCCAGTACGGATGAGTCCGAACAGCTATTCGAACAGTTGAATGCCCTGGCACATCTCATGACAGCCATAACAGCGGCTCGGCGTTGTAAATCAGCTCGTTTGTAAGTGCTTTTCTTTTGGCGGCGTGTGCCAAACACCCCCAATTTTAGGGTGGAAGAGGGTTTGGAACGGGCAATGAGGTGCACCGCAGGTCCAGATGTCGAAGCTCGAGCTCGTTTGATAAGCGACGCTGCTGTGGCGACGACGTGTAGTGTCCGTCTACGACACGGCCTTGCTTTGTCTACCCAGTCTCTGGCTACCTCGCTTGTGGAAACAAATTATTCCGATGGTTGTGCCCCAAGGCATGAAACGGAAGCGCACGTGAGATTTTCCATTTAGTTCCATAGATGTTTCAAATTTTCAAGAGGTGAATCCTCAGCAGACCATTTTATTTATTGAAATTCCTCTCTCAAATACGTCACAGGCCATAGCTGGGGTCAACATGGTGTATGCAGCAGCAATGATGGGCGAATGGGATCGAGTTACAACGATGCTAAGCCGATTGAAGCTGTATTTCACTCCGGAGTTGAATTGGCAGGTAAATCAGTCTTTTTGTCCTAATTGTCTCCAGAATTCCAAATTACCATGTACTGCAAAAAAATAACGGGGTCTCTTTGTTGTCGATAAATGTTTTTATAAGCGTTCGTTTTTAACCAATCCCTAACTAAAAGACTCGAATGGGTGGAAATATGCGGCAGTAAATGTAGCTGGAGCTTATAACCGAAACGGATGAGTGTGAAGAAGGACCACACACCCCTACAGAAGCAGTGTAGTGGTTTGGCATCCTCTCTAGTTCTCTAGTTCTTGTTAATCAGATCGAATACCGATTACTATTGATTAGTCCTATCGTTCCGATAAGGAAGAGACGGATGGTTTCGTTGTTATGGTCATCTCGCTTAGTAAGATTTTCCGTAGCCCTGAGCCGTTGTGTTTCATGATTAGCGAATGCCAGGATTAGGATTGATCTTATTTGTTTTTTTCTACATTCATTGGACTATGTCAAAAGGTTAGCAGAATATCACATGAAGGAAAACCATGAGAGCAAGCAGGGTTTCGCGGAGGGTCCACTACAATCGCTTGTATCCACGCCGTTACAAGACTTATTAAAGTATTGCGAGAGTACGAAATGCCGTTAATTCTTTGAACGTAACCCCTACCGCTTCTGTCTCAGCGGTGTCCCGTCTGACACCGCTGAGACAGAAGCCCTGGGCAACCAGGGTGTTCCCACTCAATATATAAGGATGCTTCGTGAGCTGTACAACAACTTCACGACCAGGGTATCGCCATTCTACGAAGAAGTCATCAACGGGAAGAAGAGGGGGGGGGGGCGGTGTTCGATGGGGCGAAACCATCTCGTCCAAACTTTTCAATGCCGCTCTCGAGAACATCATGCGTTATTTGGAATGGGAAGGCTTAGGAGTGAAGGTCGACGGCTACTATTTACATCATCTCCGCTCTGCAGACGACATCGCGCTTGCAACACCGAACACTGAGCAGGCGGAGTGAATGCTGGCCGAGTTTGTCAGCGCTTGAGGACAGATCGGCTTGAGATTGAACTTAAAGCGATGTTCATAGAAACGGATTGGTACCTGATACTCTTGTCACGCTGGGTGAAACGAACATCTCTGAATGCTTTAGCTACCTGAGTCCAGACTGAGAAATTAACATGATGAACGACCTAGCACTGGAGTTGAGCAAGGAAACGCGCTGCGCGGAGAGCATTCAAGAATATCGAGGGAGTAGTGGGAGAAGGCAAAGAACATCACCCACACTCCACACTCACCTCTTCGGCACTGAGACCCTTCCTGCTTTGACATACGCCTCAGAGACTTGGGCTCTACCAAAGCAGGATGAGGATGCAGTGAGCGTCATTCAGCGCGCTGTGGAAAAGACGCGCGGAATTAATCTGTACACGCTGAAAGGCAAGCGGAGTTCCGAGCTCCGGCAGCTTCGAACGAAGTTCAGGGATGCTGCTGATTACGACAAGGGACGGGCACGTCATGCGATATAGTGAGAACCGTTAGAACAAGGCCGTTACTGACTGGATCCCTCGCCATGTCAAACAAATACCAGGACGACCATAAGCCCGATAGTCAGACTTCTTCACGAGAGCTCTGAACAAAAGAACTTTGCCCCGTGACTCTCGAGCAAGGACGATCCATTGGACTACTTTGGCTCGCGAGAGGGACGAATAGAGACGTTACTGGTGCCCGCTCAAAGAGATCGGTGATCAATGGGCTGGTGGGTGATACTGGTGATGTCGTTTGTATGCATCGTCATCCATGGTCTGCCCAAATCTCGTGTAGTGCTGTTAACTTCCTGTCATAAAGTTGTCGACTCTACCGCTTATGTGACAGGATATTCACCTTTTACATAGCTCGGTTGCGTGGACATTCGTGTTTCTTGTATTGCACAAGTGTCTTTCGCTGATACTTGAAAGAAAATTTTGTTCCAGGCAGCGCAATATGTCAATCTCTGTGATTGGATCATACTATTCGATGCAGCGATTCTGCGTGGGCAATGGGATAAGTGCATACCAGTGTTGGAGGATATAGAGACGCTGGATCCGGCTGAAGCTGCATTACGGTGAGTATCTGTATCATTATTTGAGAGATTATCTGGACTTGGTTTTGCGGAGGCCATGAATTCAGAAATATATGAACTGTGCTGGTAATGAGCGTACATTGAGGAAGTGGCTTTCACGCTTGGCGAATACTTGTCTTCTGCCTAACGGGATTTCTAGATAGCCAGACCTAACATCTCAGTCACTACCATTCTACAACATCCACCGTCTCTTCATAAAATACTCTCTTGTTGCACATGACGGTGACGGATTGGTAAGTGTAGACGTCTTGGAATCATCGTGGAATATGGTCTTATAAGGATGGGCTAGGTCACTATGCAGTTCTGGTTTCCCGTTGAATGAGCAACACAAAGTGCTCGCTGGAAGATCTTTGTGGTGGTGGAGTAGCCTAGCCGCAAACCGTGATCCGATACACCGCAAAGAATTGCTGGATTCTGCCATCGTTCCTGGTATGTTTTGCACTAAAAGCCCGCTCGAATGAATGGCGCCCATACTGTTTGAACAGCGGTCGCCGTGAAGGTCTTTTGAGGAAAATGAAGTAAGTAAGGTGGAGCAGCAGAGACTTATGTTCATTTCGGCATAATTGATCCTACTTCTCTAAATAGATGATATCCCTTCTGAACGCTAGTCGCCGCTCACAAATTGTGAACATATCCTCAGCTGCTGATTGTACCTGCACCAATCTCCCAACATTTTACTCAACATAAGCAGCCCGTCGAACCTTTACGGCCATCACCATGAAGAGTTCTCTGACCCTCCAAATTCTGAACCATGTACCTGTGTTTAAATTCCCGCGGTTTTTCCAAGTAGATCGTGTTCAGGAAGTCCATACTGTTAGCGGCGCGCAGTGAGTTGTCTGCTGCATCGAATCTTTTGGAGTCAATCCATACCAACTATGAAACACCTAGTACTGTTATTACACACATGAGGTGGGTGACTAGCATATTTCACTTTTCGCTTCTGGATTTTTTTACCGTTATGGTATCGTCTTCAAATGATAGTAGTGGCTTCTGGCTTCTTACTGAGTTCTCGCTCAATTTGCTCATTTAACTCTTTGCTAATTGACTTTGAATTTTAAATTTGTTTTTTTCTTTTTCAGCGCTTTTTATTTTCATTTTTTACCTTTACTTTTTGTATTTTCAAAACGAATTTTCAAATTGAAAGGCGACGCTAGAGTTAGAGTGAATCACATGTTCAGTAGTATACTTAGACTTAGGATTTCTTTTTATACAAATTGCTTTTGAGCCATTTAACTCTGTTTTTTATTATTTTGACTTTGTTACCACTCTACTAAATTTCGGTTGTCCGATTCAATTCAGTAATTTTATTCGATTCTTATGTCGTTATCGATTGAATAAGTATGTTATAAATTGATGATGTGGAAAATTTTAACAAACTCCAAGTTAAATTGTTATGAATTTGATAAAATTTATTTGTTGACCCTTTATCTATTATGTATTTTTCCATTACAGACTTCAGTTGCAGTTGGCAATGTTTTTGAGCGCTGAATATCGGTGGAGTGCTGCCATAGAAATGCTACAAGGTGTACGTGAAGAAGCCATTGGAGTCGAACAACGAAACATTGCTGCAATGGCTCTACGAAGAATTGGTGTTGTTCAGGTAGCCAACCAATCGATCGCGATGGTTGATACGATTCTCTTTTTCTTCGGACATGCGCCATGTATCCGACTACCATATTGAACTCTAAAATTATTTGGTTGCCTGTCTAGCCCGTACAATGAGCTGTAGGGTTCATCCAAACCCCATATTGGTGGTAGAGAGTTTAAGAACAAGTGTGTTTTTGATTGATTCTAAAAGTTAGGCGGAAGACCTGGATATGATCCAGGTGATCACGGTGTCCCATTACTCTACACCTTCACAATATCTTATATAGCGTTGAAGTATTAACATATAAGGCAGAAGAACGAAAAAACATCCGTGATTTACAGGAGCGGCTCACCATAAATGTGTGAAGGCCGCAAGAGTAGGTATTCGGGCCGTTCCCTTCTTACACTTGCCAGATTGTCATGGTTCTCAGCAACAACTTGATTTCTTCCTAACTCAGAATCAGGGAAAGCGGGCAATTAGCAGGTGGCTCTGTAGTTCGGGTGGATATTGCCGGGGCTCATTGACAGTTCCAGTCTGGTTAATGGATGACATTCTTGTAAGGAGAGCAAAATATCTACTAACGAAATCGACAGCTCTTATTTCCTTGAGAAGCCTCATAGGTCCGAAAGGGATCCGAATGCTCAGCACACCTCATCATGGCCGAATTTTGGGCGGCCACTTTCCTAGGATTGACGAGTTGATTATCACTAGAGACCGTTGTAGGTGGAACGCCTCTCTTGTTATTAGTATGTTGATTTCTATGCTCATTCAGTGCTTGTAGTTGATGAGTGGTGGCTATGAAACGGCATTGAAGAGCTTGACAGAATGCCAAAAAGACATAACAGACAGCTGTTCGATTTTGGAAAGGGCCGTTTTGTCCATTGCACTGGCCCAGGCCTATTCGCTCACTGGCAACAGAAACGGTACTGTCTTTTTTTGACTAGTCGAGTTTTGAAAGTCAGTAGCAATCATTTAGAGCAATTGCAATACCTGACCAAAGCTCGTGCGCAATGTCGTCAAGCTGGAGCGATTTTATTCGAAAAGTTTGTGTTGACGGAAATCGTGTTCTTCTATCATGAGGTGAGCCTTACCAAATGACTGTGCCGTTATTGAAAGGTTTTTAAAAATCTTGTTCCATGCATATGCTGCATCGCGCGGTTGTATCACGGTCAGGTCGTATGCGCATGCAGTTATACCTGTTTCGTGGCCATAATAATCACTGTAATCGGTAGTGGATTAGGATTGTGTGTTGGGCGCTTCACCTTTCAGATGGTAAACGTGACCTCAATCTTGCATCTTGTGCCGTGGTTTATGCCAATCGTTCCAGATATCGCAGATATGCCGCTATCCATCATTGAGGCGTTAATCTTTCAGAAGCCATTTTAAGTTCTCCCTGAAATGCTTTTCGTATTCGAAAAAATCTTGTCGACTTTTATATTTGAAGAGCATTTATTGATTAGGAGCTCGGGTAATCGATAATCTGAGAATAAGACTGTATCTTTTTCAGCGCGGTGATATGGACGAACGTGATGATATCGCCTCAGAGTTCGCCGCCATCGACGATCGTTATGGCGGTCATTTCGATTGGAAACTCGTCTGACAGGATTGTTGTGGCTTTCCTCAAAGGCTGTGCCCATGATTTGCTCATGGGCGAAGTCGTCCCTACCATGGCATCTCACTCCGTCGGTCCTTCCTCAGTAAGCGAAAGAGGGCAGTGGTAAAGTAAGCTGATACATACGGCCAGTTCCAGTACTGTCGTCCAAGCTGTGGTAACTCGACCGGAAGACAGTAAAGACCTCAGCTCACTCTATCGACTTTGTTCTCATCTGGTCCATTTCCTCGTATCTTCTGATGCATTTTCTTTGAAATTTGAATGGCCGTTTCGTCTAAACGGGCAAACAGCAGATTCTCATTCTTTTGAATGGCTTGTTCGGTTTTGAAATGTTGGCAATTCGGTGATATTTTGTTGAATTTGCGTTGATAACAATTATATCTAAAGCTTGACAGCTTTGTGATGATTCTATAGTACGCCATGTATTGTGCGTCGATTTCAAGGATGTTCTTAACGACTACTTTTGATATTAGAGGGAAGTGGCTTATTTAGGCTAAGTGGTGGTCGAGTCTGTGTCTCTGTCCTCCCAACATTTGATGGATCCCTTATAAGATATACCTCGTTTGACTTGAAAGGAATCAGTTTTGCGGATCAAATGGGAAAAAGGGCTGAATTTAACCAGTGCGAGCATTAATCCAATCTGGTCTCGACGAAAATTGAGAAGGGGTAAAAGTATTACTAAAACCCTTATTCCTTATTTAGACTAATCAGTAATATTACCAATGTTGCCAATTACCCGATCCATTCGACAAGTTGTTCAGCAACTTGCGCTACTGCGATGATTGGTCTCTTCCTATGCTATTCAATTACCTTTGGCTTTTAGAGGATTATAAACTTTTAAGAGAAATGAGGTCATAGCAAGCGTAATTCACAGTAGTGGTAATTCGTTATAATATATTAATATCCACATACTTACCAGAAACCAGCTGATAAGTAAACGAGGAAGGCCCAGTGGGTAATTCTATGTCTTTGTGGTACTTTCCAGATCCTAGAACAAGGAAATACTCATCAAAGGATTATTAGCAAAAGGTAAGGTTCCGGCGAGATTCGAACTCGCGTTACTGGATTCAAAGTCCAGGGTGTTAACCGCTACACTACGGAACCAACGTGAACAATTGCTCAACAGCCTTCCATCAGGTAGATGTCTCATCAATCTATGACCCTTCTCGTGGGCTATTTTTATCGGTGGTGGAATGCGGTGGTCATTTCTGCCACTCGTGGCTTCATTTACAATGAGAAAACTTTTAGTTCAAAGCGATCAACTCAACTATTACCATTTGGGCGCCTGTCATTGACCCTTCTACAAAAATGATTGACTGCTCGGGCAACTGGACTTTTGCCTGGATATGTTTTGCTCCTCAAATCTTTTTGACTTGAACGAACCCCAAAGAAGGTGCTGTTACGAGCTGTTGGGCCCTTAATCAAGCACTCAAAAACTCAGTTATTGCGATTTCAGATGGACGACTCATTGCTTGCTGAACGGCGAGTTGACTTTGGAAGTTTCCAAAAACAGCAGCTGCGATCTCTTCGGTTTGTTCCCACGTTATATATTGAAAGAAGATACAAAAACTTCCTGAATATTTCCACCTCACGGTGGGTTGTTCTACTTTCCCTTCCTAGAAATAGTCGTCTTTAACAGTGCTATGTCTGTGGTCACACGGTTGAATGCGTCGCGTGTTTGGCGGGCGGATGCGACCTGAAGATGGACGGCGCACAGAACGCGTCTTTCTTCTTTCACATATGTTTCGATCTTCTCAGCGCGCTACTTTCGTATTGGTTCTTTTGCGAAACTTGTGATTGTTTTTTCTTGGGGAGTGGCCTTGATAAGGAGGTTAGAAGATTCTCTCGAGGCTGTACTAGTTGCTTTCTTCAGCAATCCCGTTAAGCCAGAGAAAATTTGAAGTTAGCGCAGGACATTATAGCTTAATTGAGAAGTCATCAAAGATCAACTTAAGCTAAGTGTTTTCCTGTGATTCGAGCGTAAACGGGACCATGCCCATATAGGCCTTCAGCTGAAGTCATGCGCTTTATAACTTTTGTTTTCTGAATTTTTACTTTTGTTCTCCTTTTTTGGCTTTACGCAAATCTACTGTTTACCGCAGAACTGAAGCGTGTTCATCACCTTGGCTAGTGATGCCACGACCCCATATTGAATTTGGAAATTTGATAAGCCCGCTGCTGGTAATTAAGTGTTCTTGGAATTTTTCATGAAATAAGTTCCCTACGATTTATCACCTTCCCATTATATTCAACAGAATAGGAGCTGGTGCTGCGCGTTACGATGCAAGTATAGTTTGTTTGACTATATGGGAACGTCTCTCATTGAGATAACTTAAAGAAATTTTTGAAAGTTGAGCACATATGCGGGAAAAGGGAAAGTGGAAAGTTTCCATTACAGTCTCGACGCAGTGTTGGTTAAAAGTAAGTAGAATGGTTAAAATAAACTGATTTCATCTGTGTGATAGCGGCTTCATAGACTTGTGATCATGAGCTAAACACGTGATATAGGTGTGAAGGGAATGAATAAAACGACTGAATTCGTTTCTTACATATCTTGCGTCTCGATGTCGTCCCTTTCCGTTTTCTCTTGTGTCTGAAAATCCTTCGTTAGTATTTCACAATGATTTGTCGTACTGACTTGTCATATTGGAACCGTTTATTGGATCGACGTTTCGAACAACTCGTCGTCTCCAAGCCACAAAAGAAACCAAAATTTTGGGGTTCATCCAGCCTTGCCGTTCCAGTGGATTCTGAAAACAGCAAGGGACCAATGGACACCATCGGCTGTCGTGAGGTGAGAATTACGCGGTGATCTAAGAGCCCGCAAAAAGGAATGAATGGTAGAAGTTCGCTTGTTATGGCAATGCGCTCATTTCGGTTGTTTAACTTAGGATTTCTCTCTCAGATGTACGACGCTGTAATCGAATTCTAGCACCGACCTCATCCCTCTAAGAGTTTGCGTTTACTATCAAAATAATAACCCTTGTGCTCTCGCACTCGCAACGTCATGAGCGGGCCTCCCCGTCATCCACCTGCTGGATGTTCTTTGACCCGTGAGCCCAGCACCTTTCCCGTCTCACCAATGTGTCTCGTCACAGGCTGAATACTGAACTTGTTATATCGTCCCTCATTGTATGCAATCTCGCCTAAACGGACAAATAACGCAGTTATCTGGCTATCCTCAGTACCGCACGATCAAAAAGCCCACAGGGGATTGAAAACACTGGGTATTTTCCGCTGGTAGGTTTACCAAACAACACAATTAATGCATTGTCGGATTTCTGCGCTAATTTTGTTTGATATATGTAAGTGGAAGCCGGAGATAGACCATGTCCTCACGATTCTGCTCCTCCGTTCCATTTCGTCTGTTCACGCTCTTGTAGCTGTTCTGTACATGTTAGGAACTTCTGCACATTTCACAACTCAAGGGTGAGCGGGTATGCGTGGAATAAGATGTTCTTTGAACTGTTTCTTATACCACTTCACATTGTACCTTCTATTTGGGATGTCTGTCTCCGTATCAAATAATGAAACCAGCTTTCGTGCGGAACCTCTCTCGTGAGTTTGATGTACCGTGACTGTCGGTTGAGGATTGAGGGTTGCTTGATGATCGTACGCGCACGGCGCATAAATGCGTTATTTGTCCGTTTCGTTTTCGTCTTGTCCGTTATTTGTCCAGAGGTGGCAGGCGTGGAAGGCCGTTCATGCCGTTTGGTAGGTATTGAGTAAAAGGGCAATGATCCTACTTTATATAATTCGCTAAGTGTGTGTGCGTGTGTGCGTGCGTGCGTGTGTGCGTGTGTGTGTG
>UZAF01018050.1:0-27447 GCA_900617895.1 Haemonchus placei | reverse complement strand
ATCAAGAACTATTTCAACCTACAGAGAAAGTTCAATGGGCGTGGTTTTTAGTCATTCATGACATTTACTTTCCGCACTGCTTTTTTTGATAAAAGATATTTAGCAAAGACATGTTCAAAAAAAATAATCCGGAACAAGTCCACCGTCTACGTTAAGCATTGCTCCCCTTTTGCTAGGCGTCGACTTCTACGGGCGAAGATGTTTCGATACTTGGAGGCGATCCACGCCTTGACGTCCGCCATCATGTCATCCATTTCGTCGAAAGTTCTGTTCGCTAGCCATTTCTTCAACAAATGATTGACGTGATAATCCATAAGAGTTTCTGTTGGAGGGGCGGCTGTAGAAGCAAATTCCATTCTTTATTCGGCTTTGGCTGACTGCTTCTTCGCCGAGAAGTTCGTTGAGATCACTTTATGACTGTGTCATCTTTCGATCTTTCTCGAAGTGTTGGAGTATAATGTGGGGAAAGCGAGGTGGTTATTTCTACAAAAATCCCGAACTCAAAAGTTTAATTTAATCAAGAGAAAAGAAGCCTGTTATGGTTTATCTGTTATTTTACGTCCTGATTTTGCTTTGGGGTGCACTCTGTTAGTGTGTAAATAAGTAATAAGCAATAAATAAATAATAGGAAAGTAGGGAGTGAAGGGTTAAGTAAATACAGTACATTTTGCAGGTCTTGGCGTTGTTGTAGTCTGTCCGACGATAGCCGGTATCAGATGCGCACGACAATTTCGCAAAGCCTTCATGATTGCGTGTTTGTTTGGATATTCTTACGGTTAAGCACTATGCCAAAAATCAGGGTGACTTCGAAACCATCCAGAAGAAAACGTTTCAGTGCTCTATTTGGGACACACCCAAAATTGCAAAATTTCATCAAATTGGTTTCAACAACCTATGCAAAGGTAGTCATTAACGTTTAAGAAGCGTTTCGTCCTATTTTTCATCGAAGCAACCTGGCGGAAGTACGTATACTCAAAACTTTCTTTCATTATAGTACTTGATATTACGAAGGCTCCACGTCGGAAATAGAAGATGAATGATGTGAAATTCGATAGCCAATTTCGGAAAATTTTGGCGAGTCTGATTCGAAGTGTGTGAATCGGTCCCGTATGGACCTATTTTTCGTATCTAACGTAAGCGACTTGTCGACAGTACTGTTTTTTTAGTGAAAATAAACGTCTGAAGATGCTGCCGTGCTGTATCTCTCATGAAAGGCTGTATATCTTCCATACATGGAAAAATAACAGAACTCTCTTTTCTAGAATAGGCTCTTTAAGACAAATTTCTCGGCGTCACATCGAACAGCGTCTTTCAAAATCAAAAATTGTCAAAAGGACTGCTAAAGACTTTAGCATGTAAATATAGATCCCAGTTGAATCTCCAAACCATCTTGCTCTAGGGTTCTGGAACTTCCTACTCCACTCCTCCCCACTACGGGCAGTATGGTTTGTATTAGTCCTAGGCTTAGCTTAAAATATGTATCGCTCGGTCAAAATCGAAAAACTTATAAAAAATCAAAGAGATTACAGCCGAGAAAGAGAGTACAGACAAAGGAGCGAGCGGTGACAAAACGGGGGATCGGCGGTTGATCAACACTGGCTCCTTACGTATACGTGAAGGAAAAAGTGGAGAATCCGAGAAAGGATTTATCGAAGTTTCTCTTATGAATCCACGGAGTTCTTTGATGAGCTTCCGAATGTATCGATCTTGCTTCAAACAGTGAAATTCCAAAAGTACAGAAACGAACGAGCCCTTGAAAATATTTTCAAAATTTCTCCTGATTTGCATGCTGATTTTCACTCGTCCATGACTGGATCCATCCCGGACACGAAATTGGGAAATTGAAGACCAAGGACAAGTCATTTTTGAGATTTTTATTTAATTTTGTACATGCTCAGTTTGGGCTATTTAAACAGATTCTGATTCTTAGGTAAGTTCAGTAAGTAACCTCTTTTCAGAGAAAGAAACTATAAAATTGAATTCCCACAGAGAAGGAGTTTTTTATGTTAATCTGGGAACTTAGAACAGAAATATTTATATGCCTGCTACCTGATACAAACCTGAAAAATCGATTCCTATCAAAATCATGGGTGAATCTATGTGTACCGAAATCCAAAAGAACCATACCACAGGAACACGTTTGTCTAACGGACACTGGTTAGACTTGGAAGAAATCCTCTTCAAATACATTGATGAATTAGCGCTAAGGCGCATGTGCGCACAATCAGGTAAAGAGTTAGAGGAATTTTCGTCGTCCGTCCAGAGTCAACAGAAGACTGTTTGCTTCCGCTCACCGTAGCCGCCACAGCTCGTACCTGGATCGATTCCGCCTCTCGTCCCTCGCCCCTGACCACTCTGGAACCCATCATCTCGAACTCAGCTCATCGCGCCCTTTAGTAGCTTCATAACCTTCACCTTATCAGTAAACCCATTTT
Organism: Haemonchus placei; assembly: GCA_900617895.1. NCBI lineage: Eukaryota > Metazoa > Nematoda > Chromadorea > Rhabditida > Trichostrongylidae > Haemonchus > Haemonchus placei. The sequence continues at coordinate 25,012 of UZAF01018050.1, read as the reverse complement.
AAGTCCAAATTTCCCATGTGCAATACGACTAGGGTCCGGTCTACATACCCTTCTGTAAAGGAGATTCGGTTACTTACTGAACTTACTTGTAAACTATCAATCACCGTCTGAATAGGAAAAGATCAGTTCTGAAGTTAGCAAGCGTTAGTGTTCGGAGGTCTAGCGATTGGCATCGCCTAGCAGAATATTTTATGTTCAATTCAGTTTGTCCTTTCATAGTTTTTTTTNNTTTTTTTTACTCGTTTATGCATCCATTACCAGTTACCCTTCTCACTCTGTCATCTACTCTTTTCGCTACACAATTCACTTCCTTGGAAGACGAAGGAACAGGTCAGTGGACGTCGCATCTAAGTAGTTGTCCACTTACCTGAAGCTAGACATATGCGCCCATTAACGTTCATTGCCCCTCGTTTACTCAGTTGTCCCCCTATGACGTTCTGTTGGCTACAATCATAGTAATACAGTAGTACAGGCTCGTTCTACCAAGACTCGAAAAAATGCTAAAAATTTCAATGCCATCGAAAAAATGTTCAAACTTTCAGTATCAAACTAAACTTCTCCGTTTGCTTTTTTCCAGTACTGTTCGTTACGTTCTGTTGTCTCATAAAGTTCAATTTGTTTTTACTAAAGTTCTGTATAAATAGACCTCTTCAGAATAAGGGAACCAGTTTATTACCTGTGGTGCAGGATCAAGACACCATGTCCGCTGTTTCCATACAGGACCCACGTTCGACGCCTCGCCATATTGCGGATCAACTAAAGCGATTTGTTCTGGTCGCTGATTCTCCTCAACCCGGTTGGTTTTACTTCTTTCTCGGTACTCGCATACTTCATTAGTCCATAGTTGAGTAGAGCGAATTACAATTTCTGTTTTATTGATCCATATTGATTTGTGCATGCCATTATTGATAACTACTAATAGCTACACTCTCATCGTGAATTTCGTCAGCGAGGTTTTTTTCAAGCTGTCACTCAGTCGTGCACCTGTTCTGTCACCATTTTCACTTGGTACCTGATGCAACATTGTTCTCCTTTTTTACCCTCACTTACATCATTTTTCCTCCGCTTTCGTGAACTCTGATTTCACTTATTGATCGCGGCAGGTCACGGCAGGATGGCCACGAAATCCGCAAACAAATCATCCTCTTTCAGTTTGCATTTGAATCGGACAATTCGAACGATGTTCAGTGCTCTTTTCACTCGCCTTTTTCCCATACACTGAAATCTTTATTCAGCTCTACAGATTTTGGGGAATAGCTCAATTAGCTATTTAATCCATATGATCCCTCCACAGAAGCGATTTGATAGTTCATTCCATCAGTTTCCTGTTTCAGCGCCGCCGAATGGTACGTCACTATCTGATGCCGGCTTTGTGCTGCTAAGCCTAAAAGATCAAATCCTCGTGGAAAACTCAAGGTAAGAGGCTCATGAGCGGAAATTCGTCGTCCTTAGCGCTTGTTTGCAAACTGGCTGCTGTCTCAGACCGGAAACGTCCCGTCTTTATCCCTGGACAAGCATTGGCTAGTTTTTCGTTTGTCTAATGTCTCACATTTGTCTCACTGGCTCACTTTGAAGTGTTGAATAGAGAGATATGTAACTTTACGATGTAGCTTCCGGAAAAGATTGAAAAAGAGCCTAAGTTGGTTTTGATAGCACAAATTCCAGTTGCATTTTAAAACAAGACTTCCAACACTTCAACTTGACTAGGGCCCGGTGTTTGTCTTTCGTACAATTACAATCTTGAGTTCAAAAACTAGAAGGGGAAGTCAAACATTTACATTTTCACGCGCTCTTACATAAAGGGTACTATTTAGTTTGTATAGCTGCTGCTGACCGTATTCCGCAGTAGGCCTTCAAAATATTAAAATGTAGCCACCCTCCTGTGAAGCAGAAATGAACTTTTTCAGAGGCGGGTCTCCACTTCGAGAAATTGCTGGTCTTTGATATTTGCCTTTAGAAACGTTGGTAGTTTCACAGAATTCGGATACAGTTTCTGGGGCATTTTTCGCAATGCTGCATATAACACATGTGGTTGGTTGGCTGTCCGCTACAACCAATCACAGCCAGTTTTTCCACGCACATCGCGAAATAAGTAGATTGACGTCAATTTTGAACTTCGTTTTCTTTTTTTAAAAACTTCAATCTCTTGGTCTGAGAGAAACATAGTTATTATCGCACTGATATTGGAATGAGGCTTTATTTTAAAAAGGAATACATTTTCTTTAACATATTCAGGAGGGCTTACGTCGGGTTCATTCAGGTCGCAGCACTTCTGTCAAGAGTTCATTGCTAGACCGTTGAATGGCGTAGAACTGTTGAGCAAAGTGGTTATCGTCCTTCAAGGGATCGTCAATTCAAATCAACCAGCTCCATCAAAGATATCAAATCTACTATCAAGAAGCAATACGAATACCAACAGAAAACGGAAAGCAGCTGTAAGTGAACTTATTCCAAATTTCATTACCAGTAACAACTTGCCAAGGTTTCTGTACTTGTGGCAGTTAGCTACTGGCGCCAGTTATCTTTTTTACTCATGTTTAAGTAAATCTTGTACCTGTCGAACTTTGTTTTACTTTTTACCCAGGCAGTTCAATATTTAATTAGCTCTGAAAGTTTTACTTTTACTTTCAGTAGCATAACGACCCAAACATTACAAAAGTGTAGTACCACAGAGGTGAGCATGAGAACAAGTCAAACCAGATCCATTAAGTGAGTGAGGGAAACGCACTAGATCACACGACAAACAAGTCATCCGATGAATCGGGCCGTGGCCTCACTTTTTTGGAATGAATTTATGCAGTGAATAAGGGTATCGGATATTAGGTCCATTATTTGTATAACGGTACTTCTTTTCAGGTGGCTGAAGCGGACTGCATCGAATGTCTAAAAATTCTGTTGGAAAAATCGGTGGGACTTTTGAATTTTACTCTGCTCTACACATTATCTTGCTAAGTTATTACTATACTTTTTCCTTTGAAGTAATAGTAATCTGATTTTGATGTTGTTCGATTTATTTATATTTTGTGGAGGATTCAAGAAACATTTGTTTACTTCTTGTCCTGCCCACCCCTTATAACCCCTTATAGTCGTCAGTTAAGCAGTTCAGCGCAGCAGGCTTATGTGAGAGAATGCTCGATCCTCAGCCCTCCGCTTCCGATAGAATCTTCTACTAATTACAATGGTTTTGGGATGCGCCGTGCATTCTGCACCCAGTTCAACTCGCAGAGCAACTTGAATGTGTATGCGACATTTGCAATGTAAAAGACACTTACTGCAAAGCTCTGTTTTCATCTTCCTAGCCAAATTAGGTACCAATCCAACTAATTTGAGGAAAAGGGAAAGCTGTTCAAAGTTCCATTCTGAAATATTGTTTGGTCATCGAGTTGCGAATCAAAAGGTTGGGCTTTGAATTTTCCATAGCAGCAGCTCCCTCCTACCAAGTTACTTTACTATAAAATATAAATGGAACTGTAGTCTTTCTGTTAAAATTTGAAAACTTCGGTAGCAGTGCAAGCTATTTGAACCATTACCACGTGAATAAAGGGCTCCTGATTCCAGGATAACGCGTGGCGTCGATTTCTGGATTCTACCAACGGCTTGGATGCTGTTCTTTTTTCGGTGAACAGCCCACAACTAGACTCGAAATGTTATGCTCTTGAGGTGGATACTCTGTTACTTCTACCAGTTTTAAAAAGCTTAGATTTACATGTTGTTTACAGATTTGTCTGAGATTTGCACGTTGTTTACAGATTCTCCTGCTATTGTTGGATCAGCCGCAAGGGTTTGTTATTCTGATGAGGGCGCTAACAGCATTGACAGCTCGAAGTCGCGATTACGTTCGATTCACATTATTCGTTGCTCAACTAAAACACGGACTTCATACAAATAAACTACATATACAGGTTACTTTATATTCTAGTGCCCTGTTCACTACAGAAGGGTCCTACACGGAAAAGAAGGGGTCAGAATCCGGTGAAGTTATGAAGATGAAGGGGATAAGGAGAGGTATGCAAATAGAAGTTGCTACAGGTGAATAGTCGGAAGCCTCTTTAAGTCACTCAGTTCCTACCAGTTTCACTTTTCAGCCATGTAGTCGGTTTCTGTTCGGGACTTCCGCGACGTTTGAATGCGTACTAGGCCTATACAGGGTGTAGGTGTCTACCTATAACTAGTGTTTCGATCAGTTCTGACGGATTTAGTGCCAGTGAGCCGAATTTTAAAGAGGGAGGCCCAGCTGCTATGGGCTTTTCATACGAAGTTTATTATCGTAATGTACATGTGAACGTGATAGAACTTACCATTCCATCAACAACACGATTTCACGGGAATAACCGAATAATATGGCACAATTCCGCGATGTCGTTAGCCTCACTGTGTCTGGGTTGTTGGATCCGACTTGCTGACAAGATTCCTATTTCAATGTTTCAGATTCTAATTGTTCGCCTGTTCAACAAAATGTTAGCCACAGCACCTTCATCGCTTCATCGATCTCTAGTGCGATCTGAAATCACTTTATCGAAATTCAGCGTGGAATACGTGGAAAGTGTGAGTGTTTTTCGACAGTCTGTCTTTTGCCTTTCTTTGAACATTTCCTTACTTACAAGCCTTGTTAGCAGTAACCGGCTATTCCGCTTCGTACCCATTCGATGGGCACTTTTTACAGCATTCTTTCATGCTTTACCTTTTTGGGCCTGTAACAACACTAATACTAACATTCTACCATGTTTTTATTAGAATTTGTTTTCTCATGATTACGCACCGTAACTGTAATGGTCAGGCAACGAGATGACATGATACTTCCTTCTACCACTCATTACAGCTCGTTATCTTTCCTTAGCACAGCGGCATTACTAAAAGTGGCGCGAATGCTTGTTCTACTACACCTTTACATTCGTAGCTACTCTGGTGCACAGTGAAAAAGTATAAGCACGATGAAGAGGGATTTGAGCATGAGCAAGGGAATTTTTACTTGGTAGATGATTCGAATAATTATCGGCTACTTTGCGGGTATTCGTACAAAACTTATTTCCAAAGGAGTAGCCCGCAATTTGGTATAACTTAACAACTGAATCCCTAGAGTAAAATTCCATAAAACTTGATCCGGCCCACTCATTTCTAGATTAAGAACAATTTCACCCTGCGATTTTCTGATTCTGTGCCTAAATGTCTTGATCATCCAGGTTATATGCAGTAGCAAACTGACTAGGGCAGTAGGAACGGTTTTGTGTAATCGATCCGCCGCACGCGGCTGTCGCGGACCATTTGCCTCGTTACAACAGTTTTAGCGTTTTTCATACATCTCAATCGCTATGCGTCTATTACTTTTGGCATGTTTCTACTGCTAGTTCTTTTGTTCCCGTATTTCTTACTTGCTTCCGCATTCTGCTACATTCCTTCGCGCGCGGCGTCCCTCGCCGCGCCGCGCCAATTTCGTTCCTGCTGCACCACACCCGTTCCCTCCTAGTTACGCATGTTGCGAAGCCGGCTGCTTTGTGATGTGCCCTGAGATACTGGTTTGTGAGAGCTTTAAAGGCACTTACATTTTATTAATGTTTTTACAGCCTGTAGAATACAAAATAACTATTGCAAAAAATATTTTCAGCTCATCGCTGCTCAAACAACTCCACCTGGCGGTATGGATGTTCTCGTTGAAGAACTGTCATTGTGGAGATCAGCAGGTCCACTCACATTGCCTGCTTATGGTGTGGAGCATAATCATATCTACGGGTAACTTAAGGTTATGGATTTTGTGATATTAATATTACTGTATACTATTATTTTGTAGGTTATCCGAAACGGAAAGTGATACTGCTCAAAGCGACCGACCACGCCATGGTCGACCGCCTCTTGCCGGGAAGTACTCTGCGGTACGTAGTTTTATGTGATGTAGGTGGTTCGAGTAGTGAATACTAGGGCATCGGAAGCCAGTTGGAATTGAAGTTTTTTACTGTGCTATAGTTACTTTTCGACCGTTTACTCTTGGGGCAAATGACACTACCAGTTACTATCCAGTCTCTACGATTTTAAGTTCCCGAGTATGAAGTTGAACACGAAGCTTTTGTGAGCAGCCTTATTTCTAGGGCAATACCTCCTTAGCTAAGAATGTTGAACGTCAGCGGTTCAAGAAACAAACTGGTATGGGCTCCAGTGGGCGCTCCTCAGCGCCTGGATACTATCCCGAAGCCGATCGGCATTCATCAAATGCATTCTATCCTGACCGCCGATCACTTACTTTGTCAAGTCGTACTTGGCAAGCACAATCCGGTCAGTTATCTTCTGGTACCTGAGCCTATTCGTGTTTTGTCATTTTTGTTATTTTTAATTTGTTATTTTTGATTATTTTTGAATGGTAGGATACACTTGGAGCTTTCGCTACAGTATGACAGCTTTCGCAAACTTATATGATGTTTATATCGAGTAGGCTCATTAATACTGCATTGGTTGAACTAGTTGTGAAGGATTTTGTAAAATTACTGTTTTCCTGATTTTTCAGATGCGTCCTACTCGCCACCCACGTTGAATCGACCTATTTATAATACTACTGAAAGACAGAATTCAAGTGGAATGCGTCGGGCTAAAAGTGAAAGTGCAATGATAGGACCTGAACGGTGGGATATTTTGTAAAATTAATGAAAAGTAACCTTCAAGGACCGCGGAGGTGGTGTGCTAAAAGCATCGTAGCTCGGTACGCGGATGTTCGGCGCTGCTCTCCATCCTCTCACGGTACAGATGGTTCGTAGTTAGTTGTCCCACTGTGACAACTAACGAGGAAGCCTACTGCCCCCTTTGGCTGCTTTCATAGTCCGTGATTTGGCCCGCGAGCGAGTGAGTAAGCGACGAGGAACTACTCGTCCGGCGGTATCGACCAAGATTTAGTTGTAAACAAGGGGCAGCATGTTTGGAGTTGGTACCAGATTTTTGCAGAGAGTTACTGTCGATTGGTGTAATGATAATTATGAAGTAACGCCAATCTAATTTGAACCTACCGCAAAGAAAATCCCTATCATTCTCTGAATATCACTGAACATGGTCTCGGTGAGAGGGCGCAGACGAGCAAGGCGTAATTTTGGCGCGAAAGTCAAGTTTTTTTTGCTGTTCGGGCAAAATTAACACAATGCTTGTTGGCTTTTTATTGAAGAGCTTCTTCTATCGTTGGGCAGTTGAACACTTCTACTGATAAAATTCTTTACTTCAGAGGTGAAAGTCCAGACACTCTACCACGTGGGCTGAAGCGGTTCACACCTCAAGAGCAGCAGCTTTACCATCCTATCCAACATTCGAGAGCAATGTCAAGAAGGTATGAGAAATCAGTTTCTATCCAAGTTTAGCTAGCTTTATATACCTAGTTTACCTTACTTTCGTTAGAGAATCGGCTTTTATCTTATTATATAACTATCTTGAGTTATAACAAGTCCACTCCATACTTGACAATAACTGCTCAAATTTGTTACCCTGCCCATTCTCGAACGGCATGGATCGTTCCATTCCTTCCCGGGCTAAATGAGTGTGATGGAGCTTAGTTATCAAGTATCACTCCTTCGGAGAGTCGATGAGGTCCGAGTAACACCGCCAGTATTTAGCTTGTTGTACCAGGTCGTAGATAGCAGAGCAGAAAACTGGAGGGTCAAAATCGGAAATCAATCTTGCTGATTGTTTCGCGAATAGTGAAACCCCCTGCAATAGTCCGCCTTCTACTGTACCCTACTTTCTTTTGTGCAAACCCTAAAAGAGCAAAATTTGTTTTCCAGTGTCCATGACTTGACTACTCGTGAAGATGCTGCAACGACAGCCACGTTAACTCGTCCGAATTCCGCTCGACCGTCGTCAGCTCGTGCACAAAGTAGAACTTTAACGAGAAGAACGTCTTCTCCAGCTTACTCCCCTACAAGGCATGATTCGAGGTATTTCTTACTACTTACAGTTTAAGATCATTTGCATTGAAGGATTACAATTTAGAATCATTTGTATTTAAGATTGTTCTTTTTGCCTGTTCACTTTGTAGGAGGGAAGGGTATGTAACACTACAACAGAGTAGAACATGTCAGTGTTGGTCAGTTGTATCAGAATGCAGTTGGCTGATGTACAGCTACAGAATCGAGCTCGATTTTTAGAGGCAGCATCATTATTTTAAAATATTTCTGAAGCTATAACTGCGTTACCCACTTCGGGTATGAGTAAGGCAACTATTCATTCAAAAGAAAGAAATTTTCTCTGTCTTAGTTGTAAGTAGTAACTTCATAATAACTTAAAGCCAACAAATTGCCAGCATACTTCCTTTTCCACTTGTTTTGTTTCATTATTTTATGGCATATTCAGGCTACAAGTAGATTCATCATCGCCACGTGCACGTTATGCCAGCCCATCGTCACCTCGGGCTCGTTTTGCGGAGCCACCGATTGTTGAGGCTCAGGTTCCTCATGCTGGCTTCAGCTATCTGTTCCCCTCACAGCCAGTTGTCTCTAGTGTGGTTACGAAAAGGGCGATAACACCGGATCCACATTCACATTCAAGACAGGTTAGTTGAATAACAATTACTTCCAGAAAAAAAAANAAAAAAAAACTTTATAAGGTATCCATCATATTCAGTCTATAATGCGATCACAGTCACCGTCACGATTGATGTCCCCTAGTCCAACGTCGCGGCCAGATTACGAGTCAAGGTCGGTGACTTTTGAGCTTTGTCCTAGTTTCAAATCAACCCACAACGGGGACGTGAAGAGATAACACCATCATTTCAGTAAATCAATGAGCAGAGATACTGTTTCCGCCTCGCGTTGTATTCGGACAATCTATCTTAATGACATGTGAAAAATAATAAATTGATTGAGAATATTTGAAGGTCATACACAGAAAACGGGCAAGTCGTCTACATTCCCATAAATATGGATAATGGCCGACGAGATAGACCGAGGTAATTCAAAAACTTACCTCGATGATACCACCATCATTTCCCTTTGGAAACGTTCTCGTCTCTAGCAGTCGATACGATCGTGCTGATGGTGCAGGTTTTTCCACGGAATCACGAACGAGTAGCCGAGCAGTGCGTAGCCCGAGCATCAATGGTGGAATCGGTGAGTCATAGCCCGGTTTAACCGATTTCATTGTGGACTAGGACAAATATCCAATCGATACTGTCTGGTTTACAAAGGAAGCCTATTTACAAAGGAAGCCTACTGATCTGTATCGGTTTTGCATTGGATAGCTGGAGCCATACTTGATTCAGTACCTTTTTATGACTTGATATGGTGGCGGTTCTAGATGGTTATGGGCACGATCGGGTTTATTTCCTACTAAGATACTTCCAGTCATAGGCCTACTTACATTTGAATTGAGATGAAATCGGCCCCAATTTGGTAGGAGAGAATTCCAATGCTGTGCGACTCGTAATCCCTTCAAAAGCGATGAAATTTTGAACTTTCCTTATCTGTGGCAGATTTTCTTCATCACCATCCTTCCCATGATCTTCATCCCTGGGAATGGAGCGTGAATGCTGATTGGCTGACTAAACAACCAGCCACTCATGGTCTTGACACGCCCTTAAGGGATTTTGTTTTACATGTCTTTCATAGTGCTTTGTATATTCGCGTTTCCGAAAAGATTGTATGTTTGAAGTTTTTAAAAGATGGCTATTCCATTTCACTCCCTCTTTTTTGCCCCCCATTTTTTCCTCTCACTAGGGTAAACTCGCTCAGTCGTAAAGTAGGCACATTATACCTGAGTTCTTTTGTTTCATAAATTATTTTTGTTGTGACGAAGGTTCTCCATCGATCGACCTATTCAATGGACCTAACTCTGGTACCGACACCATTCTTGAGAATTTTGAAAGGCATGGTTTGACCTCGCTAGGATTCGAATCGCGATTTTCCTGAGAGCAGACGGATACCTCCCTTCTCAGCCGGCCAGGCTATCCGTTCTTTTACCCTCATAGTGCAAACCTAGAAGATGCAGTTTTCGGGGTGGGTGTTCCTCTGTTAGGGTACACTACGGTTTTGACTTTGAATCAGAACCACGGTAACATTTTAATATATATTGGCCTGCGCAACAAATTATAAGGCCGGCCGGTTAGCAGATGGAACAGTTTTCGTTCTACAGATGAATCTAGTTTCAGTCAATCGATTCGCGAAAATTTCTAACTTAACTAATCAATTCCTACTTAGCTGAACGGAAAAGAGAGAAAGAGAGGGGATTAGAGGGACTTGTTAGTCTAACTGATCGATCAGCATATCATCCCTGGACCACACGTCCGGGAAAAGTGCTACTTGCTCTTCGGTTGTTTTGTAAAAAAGGGTCATAGGATAGTGATAAAAAAGTCTTTCAACGAAGAGAACAAACATCAAAGTATTGTTCGTAGTCTCAGCTTATTTCACAGCACAGCCTATGTATTTACTTTGGCTATCTCCCCTCTAACAAACAAGCCTTTGGGTTCAGACTATTACATACCACATTGTTAAATGAGTGCAGCCAATGTCTTGAATCTTTTTGTAGCAATGGTACTACATTTAACATTAGATTTTTTACAAAAAACAACACACTGCGATTAAAAGCTCATTTTTGCGATGGGTGAGAACACAGCGGAAGAAGAGAATCAAGTCCAGCTTCCCATTAGCTTTATTGAAAGTTAAGTTTGGCTTTCAGGTCCGAAGTGATGATTTAGAATTTTTGACATACTCGGTGGTAAAAACACAATCTGTGACAATATTATGCCCAGTACAATATCGCTACATATGGTCTTCGGAACTTTCCTTCGAGATGACCCCGGTGGCAACCGAGGGTAGCTCATGGAATACGATCGGCCCGGAAACGACTTCAATAAGGCGTTATAAGGGCTTCAAAACCGNNCTTGGCCGACATACACGCCCAAAAGTGGCCGTGTTATGACGGCCTCGTTAAGGCTGCATCATCCACACTGAAGCCTTAGGGCGTCGACGGTTGGTCCGCCTATGTAGGAGACACCCAGATGATTATAGACAAATTATATCCCTTCCTTACTAACTTTTTTTTTGAAGGCTCATAACCCTTTAAATACACCGATTTTGCGCTTCCTTCACCTTTTCTTCCAATTTTCTCGGCCATACCTTTCATTATTTCACTTAAGCTAGATACCCCAGGTTTATCGTAAACTGTCCTTTCAAGCGTGGCGAACAATCCTCAAAAAACTGTATCAAAAGTCCATAACTCAAACGACACTCGTTCATGGGTAGCCTTTCTTCGGATTGTCAGAGATTCCTAGGAATCAAACATCACGGAGTCAGCACCAGGGCCTGGGAATCGCTCCATAGTTTTGGAAGCGTCAGGGAAGATGCATCAGTGGTTCCACAGAACCTGAACTCGGACTCTCCTTTTTACTGAACCAAAGAGCAAGACGATGCAATGGGTGGCTCCTGTTAATCGTATTATCACTTTTTGTCCATCCGTTTACCTCCGATGACTTTTTTCGATAAGGAGTTCCTGAAGCTGGACTATGTCATCGCTGGCATACCGTGCTTTAACTTAGTCCCCTAGAGGCTCAGGGATTGCCTGTAAGTAACAGTACTATCCGAAATCTGAAATTTTAGTGAAGTCTATATGTGGAATACCGGAGAAACTGGCTCATTTACTTCACAGCTGGTGGTCACGATTCTGGTGCTGCTCCACTCGATCGAGTTGAAGAGCGTTATCTGAACCTTGGACCACCCGCTGAATGGTTTAACCACTAAAGGACCCCTGGGCATCCCCTAGCTGCAGAACGTTATCGCAGTTCCGCACAAGTAGCCTGATCTAGGTAATCTGGTAATGATCCCACAATCAAGTGGTGTTTTCACCCTTCCACCCCCACCCTGCCCTATCTCGGCCGGACTCCCTCAAACAATTTGCTACCGTTACTTCACTGATGATCTCAGTTGTGCGAATCCTTAAGAACCGGTTCACCGCATCGTCCGCAGATTACAAATCCCTTTCGAGAATTCTGAGTCCTAGGTTTTCCAAAAGGGAAAAGACGTCCCCTCTGTTTCAATCTCGAAACTGAGCCGTCTTTTAGAATAAGGTCACTTAATTAACAGTGTTTTTGATGTAGCGCATTTATGTGTACTCCAACGTAATAAGATTGAGCCTTGCCAGGGTTAGCACCTAACCGGATAACTACTAATTGAATCGGACAGTTGAACTGTCGCACTTGTTGGCACGGAATGCGCACGTACACATGCGACGAAGGACGATCGTGGGGCGTATCCATGCGATCACGTCAGTAAACCACTCTCCTTCAACTGATCTCATATTTACAGGTGATGACGTCAGAGATGCTTTGAGTCAATTCGATTACCTCAACGACTACGATAACTCGAGTCTACGAGGGCGTGAACGTGAAGTCTCCTATCATTTCTAGACATCTACCCCGCATCAGAAGAAGAACAGCCACGGTGCCATCAGAATCCCCTCAGACCCATCGATTTTCTTGATTTTCCATGTGATTTGTATTCGTTACTTTTTGCACTTTAACACAGATTGTAAACTGATCGAGAGCAACACCATTAAAAACGTCGTCGCTCGGCTGCGCCCACGAAAAATGTCACCAAGTGTCATAAAATTATAGTCATAAGTATATTGATAATTTTATGATTATTATTAAGCAAATTTTGCTTAAATGTAATACTAGAAGGCTCATCAAGATATAACTTAAATGTGAAACCGTTCTCATAGAGGATGCTCAACATATTCCAGTTTCTAGTGTGTATCTGTGTGTGTAACTGATATGCTCCACCATTTTCTCGCCATATTTATATATATTTCATATGTACTAATACGTTAATTCGATAAATTTCACGAAAAGGAAGAGACTTTATTGAGGATGACACTAAAAATAAACTTTTTATTAGCTTTTCTCATGCTGATACACGTGTATGTCGCACTGGAGACAACTTATTGGTACTGCAATAAAAGGCTAGAGGTGAAAAGGGCATCATCAACAAAAGATACGAGACGTATAACATTGGCAGTGTTGGAGAAGCCTGAAATAGTGATTGTTAGGCAGGATTCAACCGCGAAACCATGCCGCAGCTAAAGCAGCAAGCTGTGAGGGGCGTGGCTAGCCCAGTGGGCGGGAATGTTTCATGACGTAGGGTGTCATTCGCTGATTAGCTTGCATCTTACCCCAATAACTAGCTCGAAGGTTGGTTTGAAAATAAGTGTGCGGTCCCATAGGTACAGGGCATTACCGGTAATGCAAATATGGCATGAACTGGATTGGAAAATATTACAGTATAGAGTTATGGGACAGGAAACGCTTAGATGGTTTCATTGTGGTTGTTCACACGTCTCAGCGATCAGCACTCATCGACCGCGGCCATTTACAGTTTTCTCAACGTTGAAAGGAAGACGGATGGAAAGACGAATGAGCGCGCAATCATTACCCAACAAGGTCGTCAAATGATTGTGGCTGTTAGACGAGCATTGTACGCAAAACGCTAGTTATCGATTCGATTTGACTCAATCACTTTATAGTACTCACCTCTTCGACATAAACGACGAGACGATCCAATAAATCTATATACAACAATAATAAAACGGTTCTCTGAGTGGCAGTCGTTGAGCAATACATACGGCATGTGAACAAAGACCAGTTAAATATTTCTATAGAGTGGCTGAGGTGGTGCCGTTGGTTCGTAGCTCCATGGCGGCCAAGTGAAATTGAAGCAACAGCACTGGACGCGATGATGCCGTATGGGACGGTAAGCACCGGGAGGAGCTCCGGGTCCACCGTGCATCGGTTGCTGCGTGATTGCTCGTCGTGACGGTGAACCAAATCCGCCACCACCACTCATATGGGACTCGTGGTGGTAACTGGAGTGAGCCTGACGTCTATGTGCACTGGCACCCCCACGAGTCTCTACCTCATGTTGTCGGCCATCATCTCGGTACATCTCTCGGCCATCACCGTAACCAATAAAGTCTTCTGATCTGCCGTATTCTCGTCGAGCACGACTTGGGTCGATTGTGATGTTGAGGTTGTGACGCTTCGAGGAGGAAGCTGACTTGGGCGAGTAGCCTTCAGTTCTGGAAACATCACGAGGATTACGAGGTCTACCGCCGTCTTCGTAGTTTCGTCGTGACAGCCACTCGGTGCTCCTCGTCAGTGCTCGAGGTGTTCTTTTCAACGGAATGTCGATGTCACGCGAATAAGCACCACTTCGAGCCGTTGTGTCCAGCACACCGTCCCTTCGGTCCTCTCGCCTAACAAATGGCGTATAGAGGTCTTTTTCGTAGTCGTAGTACCTTTCGTTTCGTTCTCGATAAATTGGTATGTTTATTCCTCGACGGTCGTCATAGACGTGATCTCGATCGAAGGCTTCACGATGGTCCAAAGATTTGCTCCTGCAACGAAAACTGTCTTTCAAAACGCTCAATAATGTGTAATCCATTACAAGTTATTACAGAATTGATCGCAGGTACTGCAGAACTGCGCAAAAACGGTTAATCATCAATTACGAAACGGGTTTTCTAGAAAGGTAACAAACGCCCGACAAGCCAAATTGCCTCGTCAATCGGGAGGTATGTCGAGACAATGACGAGCTATAAGAAGTCGATCAATCGTTTAGATAAGCAGAGCATACCTGAGTGTTTTATCCAATGGACGATTGTACGGAGGAAATTCGGATGGAATATACTCAGGATCGAGCCGTGTATGTGAACGGGCTCGAAGTTGTGGTGCAAAATCATGCCTGGGAACATCGACATAGTCATGTGAACGATGATCAGGCTCACGAAAATCCCGATATTCGGGATAGTCGACACCACGATAAAATTCCGGTGGAGGGCGGCCATATTCGGGCCGAAACTCCATGCTGATGGTAAGAGGGTGGGGAGGGTGGTGATCAGAGTGCGGTCAGACGGAAAGCTAGCAACCGGCGGTGAGAGGAATTTGTTCTAATATGAAACGGGTTGGCCGTTTGGGCAAGCTGATTTACAACGCCGTTTTCGGGGTGTGGCGGAGGCGGCTGCGTCGTCGACGCAGCGGCGGCGGCGGAAGGTCGGGAAATCTGGGTGGTGGCTGGTATGGCTGGAGATGGTGATGGCGCGAAGAAGGTCGGGAAATCTAGGTAAGCGCAGAAAATACCATGGAAAAAGCGGTTTGACGACGTTATCGGAAGGTGATACCCATCCTTCTGGCTGCTCACATCTCCCTCCCACATCTGAATGGCGCCAACGTTTATCTACAAAAACGTCACCCAAAAGCGTTGAGAAACGACGTCGGAGGCGACAACGCCCTCACGAACTGGCACCTCAACCGAAACTATCGCCGTTTTTGCTATCCAATGAATCGCTTCACGACGTCGAACGCAGAGTTTCTTCTGCTAACGAAATAACCCGTCGCAGAACGAAACTGGTTACCAGGTAAGAAGGGATTCATATGGAGACTCACCTAGGCCGTTTTCTAGTCCCATATGAAGGAATTCAGAAGGAATGCGGTTTCAACGGAATACGCCATTTGTTATTTCCAGCATATACTTCCGAACTTGCATTTGCCTCAGGCCTTCATCTTGATGGAGTGATGGAGTTCATCGCCTACCAACAAGCTTCTGTGAAGATCAACACAGTGACCGGGAAAGTTCATAACTTCAGTCACTCGAACTTTAGAGGAAGTTATGAACCTCTTCATCATCTAAGGCAGTAGACGGGGATCATGTGGGGAATACAGACTGTTCACTGATTACTGTCCTGATTCTGGGCTACCAAAGACTATGAAATTTTACGTGAATTGTTTTCTTCTAGGCTCCGCCAGGCAGTCGACTTTATCCAAAACTGCAGAGAAGACTGGATGCCCGGTTCCTCATACATGAAAGGCTTTATTGTTCTAAAAAAATCAAATTTGGGATCTAATCCTCAAATCAAGTGTAACAGCCATTCCCTTTCTGGCCTCTCCATTTCCGCCCCTCCAAACCCCTCTGTGAATTGAATACAGCAGTCCATAATTCTGGAAGATGTAAAGTCTGAAGTTCTATTCATAGAGATTGCCCTGAGGAACTGCTAGTCTCGAACCCTATTTAAGATTTCTCTACCAACGTTCGATAATCAACAACTGAGACTGCTTCATCTAAGCGAAATGCTGGTATTTTCCGCGAGTTACTTGGGTTTATACTTCCTCGTGAGCTTCGAAGTTTCGATTTTTCGTCCTAGAACGCCTTCAATGGTGAAATTTAGTTGCAATATCCTTCTGGAACATTAAGGCAATTCATTGGACTGCTTTTGAGTATGGAGAGGATTCTGACCGGAAAAGTCACTCCTCAAATGAATTAGCAGGTCCAGTTCCTCAGAGCGCATCATCATTTCTTCTAATTAATAGCTGGCGCTCGTAATGTGATTGTGACAAGTTATCTTTAATTAGGCTTCCGGAATCGAGCTCTGAACAAAGGGGGAACAAACGAGTCCATGAAATGCCTTCAGCCTTGAAAGCTGAGCTTTAAGCTGCCGTCGATATCAAAGGAGGGGTTCTTCGCCATCACTAAGACCGGTCATCAAAGCTGGAAGCTAAGCCGACCAAACGGGTGTGGACCTGCTCCGTTGGGGAGAAATTGGGGAAATTTGTTAAACCCACGGCAGACAGGCCTCCGGGGTCGTTTAGTTGGTGCTTAGCTTTTCGAGAGTGGAAAAGCACCCATGTGTAAATACATGCAATGGCCCGTAAAAACTTTGTATGGCCTTAATACCATTCAAACACCACTGCCATTTGGACTGGGAATCGTGTGCAAGGCTCACGAGGGTACCGGTCAGAGCCAGAGTGTGATCCTCTCTTTCTGAAATACCAATTATTTTTAATAATTCGTATACTTCTTCTTAACTAATTTCCGGAACTCTTACTCTCACATTACTAGCTGCAATTAGTAACAAAGGTTCTTACAGTGTAATACTGAAATCCAGTCAAAAAAATTACTATGGTGGAGGCGAAAAACGCATTTTAAATATGCCATCACCTGTTTAACCTTTTTGGTCGTTGACCACCGAAATCCTTCAACCAACAGCATCTCGCCGATCTGGTGATCCATGGCCGTCGATAGCCATTTGCTTGTTCAAGTGATTTACAGCGGTACATTACTTCCGTTCGCAGAGCGTCCACGGAGTCGTTCAGTCCCGTGGTCATCCTAATGTCCGTTTATATCCAAAGTACCCGATCGGTAATCGTTCTGGCCCAATGGTCACCAGATGGTTTCGAAGCTAAGTGAAACTCTCGACAAATACCAGTAAAACCATAGAAGTTGATAGAAGAACTCGTAGTCTCCAATTGACCTATTGCAGAAATCGATACAAAAAGAAATCGAAACTCTCGTCTGCCCTATGAGTGAACGTGCAAAAACGTGCACTCATTATCGGTGTGTTCAAGATTCAATACTTCGCTTTCCGTTTGAAATTAAGGTGAACGGTTTTTTTCTGGGGCTGGGACATCGTCACTGCCGAATCCTTCCTATCTTCCTATCTGTAACGGAATCTATTGAGCTTCTTTATTGAACACCTTTTTCCTTCCGATAATTTCTAGTGAGACCTCATCATATGACTGGAACGCTTTCAGCTGTTAATGGCGGACTTTTTGACGCACAACTCATAGACTTTAAACATTTAAAAATCTCTTTTTCCAGAGACTTTGGAAACGTTCAATGTAGATTGTTCGCTAGATTCCCCCCTTGTTTCATCAGTTTGGATGAAGCGGAAAATCACCGGAAATGTCCTGGTGGGCGCACGATGCCCGTTGACAGTTTGACATGTTGTGACAACGAAGCACGACTATGCTGCAGCTCCTCCGCAGACCTCATCAAGTCGTCGCCATGAGAGTCGGACTCATCCTTTTGTCCACCTGCATGATTAACATCAAGGGATTATGGCTACCGTTTGTAAGTTCTTACTGGATTTTGTGTTCTGTTCTGTCATCAACCCCATAAATTACGTGTTCAAGGAGAACTTCGACGAGATGTTGCAAGCCATTCGCGAGGCAACAGCCTACAATGGTTCCGATGAACACTCAGGCTCAGTAAGCCTCAGTAAATTGGCTTCAGGTAAGCACTGAAGGGAATTTATGAAGAACTACCACTACCGAGCTCTTCGCTATGCCCCTGGGAGTTAGGTAGCAGTGTGGGTAACGTGAATGCAATTGGTGGGAGGAAGCCTCCAGTAGCATTCTAAGCGATTATCATGGTCCTAGGCAAACTTATTTCCCTCCCCAGTCAAGGGAACTATAGATCATCAAGCTCCCAGACCTACGAACCTGGTATTTGGAGCTCATGCAGAAGCTTACAGTGTTAGCGGAATAGTTAATCCTTCTCCCACGGATAGTACTCCTTCTCCCACATGGCGGTCCCCCCCCCCTTTGTGCTTATTTTCTTTACCACAAATTTGTTCTGTGATTGATTTTGCCGTCTCCTTTTGACTGCCCGTAACAGATCCGTCTGTGTATGTGCCCATTCCTTTTCACTTCTACCCCCTGATGCTCCCCTCCCTTCCTGAATCTCCAGCAACTGGCGTCTATACCTCTTCCCTTCACATCTGCTGTACATCATCACCGTAATCGATTTCAGCTGCAAAACAGTTCTTTTCCGGTATCGGCCGCCTGATTTCCAGAACATTCGATGAGGAGGACACAAAAGCTATCGCAAACGGAATCCGCAAATTTTTCAATGTCACCACAACGCGTAAGTTTTAAAAAGTCATCGGATACTATATCGGTGTTGAACTTGCAACCATGCAAGCGGTACACCTTTCCTGACCACTGAGCCATACGCCTTTACGTATAACTCAGGCAGTACCTCTTTCAGAACAACCGCCATCCATACTTCCCAATACAACGCCTACTATTCCAATGCCTGAACGTAGTGCTGTTACTGCTCCTATCGTTCAAACCAGTACAGCGCAAATGACGTCACCAACAAGTAGAGGACCACAGGTCTATACCACCTACAGTCCCAGGATTATTTGGCCTACCACGAAGACCACACGACGCCCTTCTACTACGAGGAGACCATTCACCTGGAGACCTGTGCTACCAAATGGAAGAAGGTAGTGTCAGTGGGGCTTTTACAGAGCTTACTAGTACAACAAATTGGTAGCATTGTATTCAGGGTTACTCCATCTTCTCCAGTAGAAGAAATCACTTACTCGCAAATAAGTACTGAGTTACCACCAACCATCGAAAACATTCGTTCGTTCTATGAAAAGGTGGGTTCACGGCTTAACCTTTTTTTTCGATGTGTATGAAGATAGTAGAGCAGTGACCAGCTGACTCTCTGCGGTCCGAAGCGATTAAGTGAATATCTTCGCACCCGTATGAACTTTCTTTCATGTAGAAGAGCTCTCCATCTTCTAATAGCCCCACTATCACGCAAATAATTCTGGAATCCGGAGGTAAGCAAGACCTGCCGTGACTGGCTACTACAGTGATCCACCAATCACAGAACAGCAGCTGAATTTAGAAGAAAAAAAAAAATGTCTTTAGAATATTTCCAGGAGGGTAACTATAAATCGGCCCTAAGTTCTTATAGGAAGGTACAAACTCCGAACAGGGTTCGGAACAGTCACTATTGCTTCGTTATTTATCCGATTTAATCTCACAAACTTGACGATTCACGGACAAAACTTCAGTCTCTGACGGGACTCGAACCTGCACTTGTGCTTTCCGGGCACCGTATATCCGATTTAACTGATTGTCGTTGTAGGCTATGAAGTTTGCTCGGCCAACTCCACCCACTGAACCTTCAACCAACGGACTCAGCCAAATGGTATCAACTGGTGGCAATGTTTGCCGTAAGTCTGCTTTATATTGTGTTTAACTCCTGGATATCGAGCTGGTGACGCCTTCCGAAGGGGTGGGAGAGGAGGGGGTGTTAGTCAGAGAAAAGGCAACACCTGAGTTTGGAGGCAGCCTTTTCCTTACTATATTTTACCTATTATTCCATAATGCATCTGTTAATCTGCAACGTTTTGTGTTCTGAACCGGTGTATACACACTGTTTCCGGTTGCCACGTGGACGGAGTTTGTTAATATAGCGGTTGATAGATATCTCAATGAGTGCGAGCGAGAGTACCCCTTGACCGCACTTCACCTTGATCGGATCGTTCAGCGGACTATGGACTGGGAACGAACTTTGCCCTTGGAGAAACTGATACATGGTGTTATCACTGCGAAATATGGCCTGGTATGCAAAGAGCTCGGAGTCCACTTGCCCATCTGGCAGGTGGACTTTGAGCTCTTTGAGAACTACGGGGCGGGAGGACTTTGAGTCGCCTGTGCACCATTTCTGGCCCGTATTGTGCCGTGACAACGCACAAATTGGTCTTACAAGGGCCAAAGTATTTCCCCAGTACAAAAGCTTGACATTCAATGTGGTCAGAAGCGAACTATGCCCCGAAGAATGCTGTCAACCAAAAAACAGAAATGGGAAGCGCATTGCCGTAAATGTCCTTACCCACACAGCCATCCAGTACAGGTGTAGCTATGTGAACTACATATGTGATAGATTTTGCCATTTTGCCATACGAGTCCTAAAAAGGAGGTTCTAGGAATTTTAAAGGTCCCAAACGCCTTCTGAAGGCCTTTGGCGCGGTTGAGGGAGTAGCGCATACCTGAGCAGAAGCAAGCCAGCTCATGACCTCTTCATTAAATCCATTTTATTCACAATTCAACCACTTTCATCAATGAAGTGATTCAGCAAAACAAGGAAACATTATATTTCTATTATTTATTATTAATTTATTGTTATTTCTATTATTATTTTTTACATAACATTTATTTATTTTACATTTAGAACCAGGAAAGCGTTGTGAGGTTCAACTTGGAAGCTATGACACCACGGATCCGATTTTTCAATATGCCTATAGTCACTCAACAGCTATCGACGAATACATGCAGGGTCTTCTCAGGGTCGGTACTACTCTGTTTATATTTATTTATTTATATACTGCACTCATGGTGCACCAAAGCACTCAGACAGATGTACTAGTAAGCTCAAACACAGCGAAGCAAAAATAAAGAAAAGAAACACAAGATTTCAAAGCACCAGCTACAGCATGCAACAATCTAAGAAGGCAGTGCAACATTCCCCTGACTAGCTGAAGCAGACAAAGAGTGAAGAAAAAAGAGAAATATCCTATTACTTACTTTACTTCACTTTTTTTACCTTCCCTACAAATTTTCTATTAGCTCCCTGACCAGTGAAATCGCATTCCTATAGAAGAAGTCGTTATCAGTGAGCTGTGTTACTGACTTATGAATTGAGAGGTAACTAAAGAGAAAATATGATTCATCAAAAAAAAAAGCTTGCACGAAGGCTGCTGACGTTAAGAGCCGTTAGGAAATGCGCCATGCATTGGATTTCAATCTAGGATCGTGGCGGTATTTGAGTGCAAGATCAACGTCAATCAAGTTAATGAGGAGAAAGCAATGTTGTTATTGTTTTGTTGTTACGGACCAAGCTAAATTAAGTCTTAGTTTCCGATCCTAAAAGAAGACTTTCGATAATCAGCATAAATTGACTCCTCAGCTATGGGGATTTGAAAAGTAATGTTGTTGTTATTGTTTGGTCTAAAGCTGCTGTTCGGAGAATTGAACTTCTTCCATACTTACCTGATCATACTACTTAACAGTGTCTTTCCAGGAGATGCACAAAGCATCATCAGCGGACTTGCTATCTTGGCGAGAATCTGTGACTCCGGAAGTCTTGCAGCTCACACAGTCCCTCATGTCACTGTACAAACCTTCAAGATGTCTCGTCATAGGTATGTTTGCCTTTGAGATTACTCCACAATCCCTATCGGGCCTTGTAGAGTCCGACCGTTATAGCTAATGTTGGGCCGTCTACCTAACTAGTCGATGAAGGATGAGGATAATTATTGGGTAGTTAGGAATTAGAATTATACGTTTTGAAGGGACCACTGAACAAGTCATTTATTTACTACCAGAGCGTCTTCAGAAGCTAGCCAACAGGTCAATTCTACAGGTAACTAAGTGGGTCCTTTGGAGAAAATTGATGTCAAAATAATAATCTCTTTCCGAACTGGTACTCATCAGTCTTCCCTCTTTTATTCAGAATACGAATCCCCTCACACAGCGCAGTGAAACCCGGAGAGGGATAATTTCAAGGCTCCCGCTGGTCAGCAGCTGGATAGTTTTTTGATGGTGAACATTAAAAAAGTTTCCCGATACTTCTTTGCCATCAGAATAAATACAAAATTCGATGTGAAACTATTCGCTGAGAGATTTTATCGTCAAAATTTGTATGGGAACTTCTTTATTAGGCAATGGCGCGAATTCAAATCTCTTCACGGCTAATTTGAGGATTGGCAACCTTCAATTTTCTAGCATGTCCACTTTCTAGGTGCAATATATAATAAACTGATACTTTCCATCTCTACTTCCGTTTCCTTCGCTTCAATGGGTGGTAAGCTCATTGCTCGTAATAAAGTCTAGAAAGCCTTTTTCCGAATCCATTATAATTAGAGCTGTCTCAGTTTCAGGCTCAAGTTCTGCTTTTTTCCGTCAATGCCGTGAAATCCGTATAGGAATTAGTCTAAAGCTCTCGCTGTTGGAGTAGCTTTACCTTTTTTTGTATTACGAACTACATCCTTGGCTTGATCCGAGGACTTTGAAATATCTTTCTTTCGAAAGGACGATAATTTTAAACGATTTTGGGATTGTCTTGAGTGTCTTGCTGCTTCAATAGTTGAACAGTTACTGTATAACGATCCTATGCCACTCCTTGATGTGGCATTAAGAAAGATTTTATATTATAAATACCTTAATAGTAAAATAACTTTACGTGTTTTTGGAAAAGCTGAATGTAAAGAGTATCGTTCACTACTTCTTCTTTGAAATTCACAGACACAGCTCTGCTTTTCCAAGCTTCTCTAGTTTTTACTGTTTCTTAAAAGAATTGCTTTAAGGAGTGTTTACGGGTTTTGCTCTGCTTGGTATCGCCGAACAAGTCGACTACAGAGGTGTGATCATAGCCCTAGAACATCCCAAATATGCTCACTATTGGGAGGATGTCGGCATGAAATACGCAAAGAAGGTAAGCTACTGATGTTAGACTGGAATAGGCTTCTTAACTAGTATATTAAAGGATTTACTTTTGGATCATACTTCGACAACCATGATCAGAAAAAGTTTTTAGAAGATTGGTCGGCTAATAAAGCAAATGTAGGTATTCCGCTGGTTTCATTGTCATAGTGGATGTGAACACAAGAAAAATTTTCCTGCAGAAGAATGGAGGGGTCTGCTGACAGATTTGTGCAACCATTGGAGCCATACAGGCTATTCATTTCTAAAGCAAGAACAACTCATCCCGGAACAGTCTTAAAAATGAGAATCGATTTACTGATCTCATCCCATTTCTGAAAGGGGTCTTGAATAGCGGACACGCAATCACATGCCGTCGCGATTCGGAAGAGATTTTGGAGGCGTGGCGCATACCAAAACAGGGTTGGTTACCCTCGAAAGCACGATACCTTTTCCTAAACCTAGTGTTCACCTAACAGCCAAGTTTATTTTTCTGTTGTCCACACAGCTGGGTGACACCTAAACGAACGGGTAGCGTGGACCGTTTGGTCGGCCAGTTCTTTACTGTTGCAGTATTTCTACACAGCCTCTAATCACTCGAGAAAGCTAAGTAGAGATAAAAACGATAGTAAAAATGATAGAATAATAAAAATAATAATAGAAACTGAAGCTAATGAATTTCTTCTCCACTCAGATGCCTCATGCTCAAATGTCCCGAATCCATGTGCGATCAACAGAGCCAATAGATCGTTCGCTATCGAATCTCGCTGCCAATGAACCGAATACGTTCGATTTTATTTTCCTGGTAGGTGACAGCTTACTATTAAATCGGAATTCCGTACATAAGGCCCATGTTGATTTGTAGGATGACTTTGAACGCGAAAGCTACCTGGACGACTATGAACATGCTATACGCTTGCTCCGAAACGGAGGCCTTCTCATCATTAATAAGGTAAGGACATTAGGCAATAATTTTTTTATACCTTTTCGGTTTTTTTTTTTGATTTGGCCGTTTCGAAAAGAGCAAAGAATACTTTCAAGTTGCATTAGAATCAACGTGGTCTATAAGACCCATCTAGCACATTTTTTCTTTGTCTCAAAGAGAATTTGCCGTTTCAGGCGCTGAACAATGGTGGTGTACTGTCCGGTGTCGAGGTTATGTCTGATGACGATAGAGCCATTTCAAGTATGAACAGTCGGGTTAAACACGATGCTAGGGTGAGTATTCTTTATTGAGACATTTTTTTTGCCTTTTGCTCGGTAAGTAAGATACAAGCTCTTTCTCTTGATTAAACCATACATTTGAGTCAACTGCACCTAGAATGAACCTACATAGTACGCCATAAATAGAGCCACCAGTTTTGAACATTGACTCGTCTTAATTTTTACTCTGTATGTAGTCGCGATAGTAATGTTCCCTACTGACCATGGCTCATGGGTTGCAGCTGATTTTGTATTCTTCAGCGGTAAAGCTTCGGCCCCAAAAAATAGGGAGACGGGCGGTAGGAGCGGTTTTGTGTAATCGATCCGCCGCACGCGGCTGTCGCGGACCAATTGCCTCATTATACCAGTTTTAGCGCTCTTCATTCGGCTCAATCGCGATGCGATTATTACTTTCGGCAGATTCTAGTGTTAGTTCTTTTGTTCCTGT
Organism: Haemonchus placei; assembly: GCA_900617895.1. Lineage (NCBI taxonomy): Eukaryota > Metazoa > Nematoda > Chromadorea > Rhabditida > Trichostrongylidae > Haemonchus > Haemonchus placei. The sequence continues at coordinate 353 of UZAF01018050.1, read as the reverse complement.
ATTTCTTACTCGCTGCACTGTGCTACATTCCTTCGCGCGCGACGTCTCTCTCGCCGCCACACGACGGTTTCGTTCCTACTGCATCCCAACCCCAAAAAATACGATCTCGTCGTAACAGGTTTCCTAAATCAATATTACCATCGGAGCAACCATTTGATTAAGTCCAGTTTTTTAGCCCGAGTGTCCATACTGATAGATTCTTCCCCGAAATAAGCTGCAGGCTACCGCCTTTGAGTCCTTTTTCCATTATATTGGGTAAACTCCCATGATTTCTTCTGTTTTAACCGAACTCCTGACCTGACCCTCAAGTCTGACTACTCCACCGGTCTATCTGTTACACTCTTGTCGGATTC